>JASCZI010000104.1:85889-114452 GCA_036250425.1 Stylosanthes scabra
ACTCCTCTTTCTATTTCAGATGCTTTCATCACATAAAACTCTATACAGCTCCAAGGCGACTTTAAAGGCCTAATTAATCCTTTATCTAAATACTCTTTTTTTTCTTTTTTACAATATTCTAAATATTCTTTGTTCATATGTATAGGTTTTGCTTTTGTAGGTATATCTTTTTCATTAAATCCATCTTCATATGGTAAAGATACTTCATGTAATTTTCTATGATGAAATGCTCTAGGATTAAGACTACATAATTTCTTTTTGATTTTATTTTCAATTTCTTTTATTTTATTTTGTATTTCAGTGGTTTGTAATTGTTCTTCTATTCTTTTATATATAATTTCTTGATTTAAATAATTAATTTGTTTTCTCTTTCTTTCTATAATATTAACTTGAGTAGATATTTTTTGTAATATATTGAGTTCTTGTTGTTTAGGTTGACTAGTAAATTCAAAATGAATAGGATTATTAGGTATACGTAAACAAGTTATTCCATCAATATCTACTTGAAAAGGATATAGTAATAAAGTAAATGGATTTCCTAATATGACTTGTTGGGATATTTTTCTTGCTAGGAAAAAAGTTGTTGTAAAACATACTTTATTTTTACAAATTTTTGCTGTGGATAATTTATAGTTTATAGTCATTTTATCATTTTCTGCTTTATAAATTTTCTCTGTAGTTTTCTCATAATATTTTGTAGGTATTAATCATTCTTGTATACAATTAATATCAGCTCCCGAATCAATCATTGCAATAAAATTAAATTTTTCATCTCCTACTATTATGGTTACATTTGTATACCATTTCTGATTTACTACTAATGATAACATATTTATATAATTTTCTGGAATTGATATTTTACTATTACTGTTTTCTGCTCCTTTTTCTTGACTTCTTATTAAATTTTCTCCTTCTATTTTTAATAATCTATAATCCATATCAATATTTTGTTGTCTTAGATCTAAAACTTCTCTTTTTAAAGTTTTTATTTCTTCTTGTAAAGAATGGAGAGAAGCCTTTTTTTTAGGCTTTTTAAATTTATTATAAATTTCTTTTATCTCTATTGGCTTAATATCTTTAGTACATTCTTTTTCTTTTTTTGATTAATTCAGCTAATTTACTTATAAATTCATCCCTTAAAGGATTATCCTCTAATTTATCAATTATATTTATTAAAGTAGAAGTTTGATCTTTTGTTAAAACGTTTATGTTTTTTATACAATCTTTACAATTACATAATTCTATTCCTAAACAATTATTTTGTTCTTCATTATCACTTTCTTCATTTATTGATTCTTCATCAGATGATATAAAATCTAATTGTTGAATATAATTATCAGATTCTGAAGAGTCTTCATAAAAAGAATGTTCTTCTAATTCTGAATTGATTAATAAAGTTGTTAAGACTTGTTTAACTTCTTTATTTTCTATTTTATTTATTTTTTGTTCTGTTGTACATTTATTAGCATAATGTCCTTGTTTTTTACATTTCCAACACGTAATTTGCTTTTTCTTTGTAGGTTTTGGTTTACTTTTAGAGGTTTTATAAGATTTTTTATAATTCTTTTTCTCATAATATGGATTTTTATCTTTATTTTGTTTCTTAAAGAATTTTTTCTTTCTAACTTTATTTTAACTACTTGGTGCTTTTTCTGTTATTATACCATATTGATGACAAAATGTTCCTAACTCTCTTTTTCCTGTAATAGTTTTTTGTCTCATTTTTTGTTGTATTTTGGCATCAGTACATACCTCTATACCAGTTTGTACTATTATATTATGTATTTGACCAAAAGTTAATAAATTATAAAGAATTTGAGATCCAAATTGAGTTTGTAATTTCCGTAATACTTTTTTCTGAAAATAATTTTGGTAATGCGGCTACAAACCTTTCTTTCCAGAAAGGTGCAGAAGCATCATCTCTAATCATAACTTTTGACATAAATACATCCTTATACCATCTATAATCAGACATAGTTGGACATCTTAAATTCATTAATTGAGTTCCTATTCTATCTTTAAAAGTACTGGGATCACCAACAAAATTCTTAATAATAGTATATATTAAAGTTGATGTAGCATCTTGAGATTGATCTTCTTGTTTAACCTATTAAGAATTAATTCTTTTTCTTGGACAGTAAGGAAATTATCCCACCATCCTTTTAATTGTCCTGTAAATCCTTGTGTTAGCATAATAGCTGCATCTTTATCTGAAATTTTTCTCATTTTATAAGCAGTTACAGTCATTGTCATACTACACATTTGATCTAAAATTGCTTGTTCACTTAATCCATCTATGTTCCATTCTACTAAATCTGATCCTGAAAAACTAATTGTGATCTTTCTTCTAAACCCACATCTACCTAATAATTTCTAGAGTAATAATTTCTAGTTTTAGGGTAATTTGACTTATTGGTTATTTTATTTAATTCTAAGTCCTCCATTTCAATGGTATTAATGGCCACCTTACCTAAACTAATATTTCTAAGTTTTTCTTTTAATTCATCAACTTCCGTTTCTACTTTTGATCTTAAACAAATATTATCTATGCTTTGGAGTTTATATATTGGTTTTTCTATTTCAATAGGTTTGCTATTATTAATTTCCATTCTTCCTAGTTGATTTTTCATTATGTCTAACATAGTATTAGTAAAATTAAGTTGTTGATACAATTTTCTAATATATTTTTTCTCTATATTTCCTTCTGTATTATTATCTTTATAAGGAGATGCTTTTACTTCTAAGTCTATTCCTACTAATATTTTAATGGTTTCTTTAGGAGGATATTCTGATGTCCATATTATCCTACGATGACAAAAATAATATGGCCTCATCTCAATTATGTCATTTAATAGTTAAAGTACACAAAATGTTAATGGAGATGAGACTGAGTGCTAATTTGAGTTACGTTTGGAAAAGTCAGGGGTTATTTTGAGTAAGAGTAATGCTAGGGAATCAACGTTAGGGGATCCAAGGGAGCCAATAAGTGTAATTAAGAAAATAGTGGGTGGTAAAAGAGAAGAGAGAAAAGAAGAAAAAATAATATTAGCTCCCTATTGTCTCCCTAATATTGATTCCCAAAACTTTCTCTTTGAGTAATTCTTAAATTTCAAAAATTAATTTAAACTCAAAAACCAATTGTTGACAACAACTCAAGTGGCTAGATGGCTTTTCTCCAAAAATGAAAAGAGGTTAGGTTGGCTCAATAAGCCGAATAAGAAAAAACAATTTCAATATTACATATTTGGATTCAATAAAAAGGAGTAGCCCAAATACAATAAAATTAAATGATTAACGATAACCACTCTTTAGATCCAAAAAAAAAAAAAGAAAGAAAACGATAACCACTCAATATTTGCAAACTATATTTATAACATCTCCAATATATTTATCATAATCAAACATAATCTTCACTTTCCTGGATAGTTTAACAAATTGAATTACCATTTAAAGTCACGACTCCAACATATGCCATATATTTCAAGTGGCTTAATTCACCCAACTTATCCAAATTTGTTCTATTATTGGCACAACAGAAAAAAAAAAAAAACAAATAAATAAATAACAAAGGCCAAGCCATAGCCCATAGTTGCTAGACTTGCTAAGTGCTAACGGACTGAATTTTATTCCTTCTTATAACTTCCTAATTCTCATCTGTTGACCTTTACTAAAGTTACCTTATTATAATATGAGCTTGTTGTGTTTTAACATGATTTCTGGCGTAGATCGCATATTCGGTTTAACCGGTTTATACATACATACATAGATAAGCAAGCATAATAATAAAACAAAATAGTAAATATAAACAGACATATGCCACCAAGGCTTAATATATACAACAGGAAAGTCGAAATTATAGATCATACAACGAATCAGACACCATGACATTGGTATATATTATAGACACTTCACGAGCAATCCTACATCTTAGGTCCTAGCTCATCCACAGAGCCCATAGGATTGCACTCAGGCTAACTATCAAAAGTCCTACCCCCTCAAGAGTACTATAAAGAGAGGGAAAACACTCTATCTATTGTACACTATGACACACGGTACTAACAAGTAGGCACCACATTCCTCGCAATCCAAAGTACTCGATAGGCTTTCGTCTACACAAGGGACAGTCCAACCGGTCAATGAACGATGCTACCTATTTCATCTGTTATAGTGAAGGTAAGCGATGAAAACCTACGATTCCCAATAGGGTATCTAACGGAGTAACTTAGGGTACTTTTCTACGTTTCGGTAACTACCTAGGGTAATGTGTGTCCGAAGTCTACAATCTTTGTTTTCCTTGTTCTAATAGTCAAGATATTCCAACGGTAAAGCAGATATGATAGACAAGCACAGATAGTTCACAAAGTATAACACAAGAAAATAACATTGTATAAGCAAAGAATATGCTGCAAACATATGATACATGTCTGCCCTACGCAGGCCATGAACTTATGTGTTGATTGACTACCCGCAACCCGACTTTACCTGAGACCAAATCTGGATATGGCTTTCCACTTACATACAATCTGTGTATACGAGTTCGTATGGATGAAACCACATGCAATCAGTTGGACAATTTGATAACAATTGTAAGACTTAATGCCATGATATACGTACGAGTGGAAAACAAGTGTCTATATGGAATAACCCATATACAATCGATTGGATACACGTAAATACAGTGAGCGTCCCACAGTATATCATCAATTCAGTTCATACATTATTTTTTCAATTAGAAGGTTTTAATAGATTTCTATTAATCGTTTATCTTAGTCCAATGGAAATGACCTTTTTGCCCATAATCATTAAATTACCCGTTTGGCCCTTGAACATTTGCTAATTTTTCGATTTGCACTCAAACCTTCCTAAGATGCCGATTTAACCTTAAACCTTGGCTTAACTAACATTTATGCCCTTAAGGCGACACTTTACTATTTTAACTTTAACTCTTTTCAATAAATGATCTGACACCCAATTGAACCAAAAGGATGGACTAGGTTAGCTGAGAACTGGTTCTACCGTAACCCTGTTGAATTGTAAAAAAAGGTTTGGTTCATACAAACCGATAAGTTAATTGAACTGTCACTAAATTGATTAACCAATTTTAATGGTTCAACAATCGTTCTGATTCTCGTAACACTACTCTTAAACAGTTAAACTCAATAACTTATTTGTGATGATTTTATCCCTAGGATACTTTCTCAATGATCATTTTACCCCTAAGGTGTTAATTTACCATTTTAACCTCTAACTTGACCAACTTACTGATTTT
This sequence comes from Stylosanthes scabra, assembly GCA_036250425.1. Lineage (NCBI taxonomy): Eukaryota > Viridiplantae > Streptophyta > Magnoliopsida > Fabales > Fabaceae > Stylosanthes > Stylosanthes scabra. The sequence goes on from JASCZI010000104.1 coordinate 91,159, forward strand.
ACCGCTATTTGCACTTTCACCACCTATATATTTCTTTAATTACAAAATTACCCCTAAACATTACCATGATTACAATTTTGACAGTGGTCTTTTAAAATTATTTTTAGGCCGGATATTTTACGATATTTAGACTCTTATGCCATAAATTTTATATAATTATATTTTTACACCTAATTACGAGTAATAAAAGAAAAAGAAAAACTGGCTTGAAGGCAAAAACTTATAAAGAAACCTCTATAATGTCATCCGAATGAAATTCTTAAGTTCTAAGACTTTCAATTAAAGGCTTAACAAGCACTGAAACCATACATAATCATACAATTTAGAGTTTACCCCATTGTCGCTTGATCACCTCACTCATTATGACACTGCAAGACAGTTCTTCAACTCTTTTCATTTAGAGGATCCTTTGTGCATAGTTCTTTTCTTGCTTGGGGACAAGCAAGATCTTAAGTTTGGTTTTGCGATGCATGAGCATTTTTAGTAGCTTTTCCTTAACATTTCTTGTAGAAAGTTAGTGATTCTTCATTAATTATTAAGTGTTTTAGGAATTTAATCAATTTTTCTTGGATTTGTTTTGAGTTTGTGATAATTGTAGGAAATTTTGAAGCAACCAAGCATATTTGTCAACCTTGACCTCTTCGTACTGAAGTGACGATAACTCTAGCTAACATTAGGCAGTTCCAGTGGCCTTAGAAAGCTAACATCCAAAGCTTCAGATTGATATTCATATAATGGCGTTGAACGCCAAGAACTGGTATTCAATGCCAAGACCTCGAGTTAAACGCCAATTTCACCAAGTTTAACGCCAAGCTTGAAAGACAAATCCTAGTGAGTGGTGTTTGATGAATTGCAACTCCAGAGAGCACCAAAGGAAGTGGCATTTAATGCCAATGCAACACTTGGAGGATGGCGTTATATGACATATAAGGGTGTTAAACACCCATACATTGAAGCCAAAGGAGTGGCGTTTAACTCCACACATTGGAGTTAAATGCCAAGACAAAAATTTCAATTTCGGCAAAGCCTTGAAGAGTGGCATTTAACGCCACTACATGGCGTTTAACGCCAAGCCCAAGACCAAATTGAAGGCCACAAATTTTGTTAAAGCTCAGAACACACCAAGCTTGAAATTCAGTTACAAAGAAGATTACTCATTAGTTAGATTGATTAGGAAAGATATGATTTGATTATGTTTTGAATTTGAATTTGAATTTTAGGTTTTAGTTTAGGCTTTAATAAATCTAAAGCATGAGCCAAAGGAGTCGAACAATAGGATTCAGATAATTTGATATATTTATTTTTCTCTCTATCATGAGCAACTAATCTCCTTTTGTTAAGGTTTGGAGCTCTGATTATCTTTTCAGTAATGCTACACATCCAAGCAAATTATCCCAACCAAGTCAAACCAATCAATTTTGCCCTACTCTCACTCAGGCGCGTGCATACACGCACAACACTCACCCACAAAATCTGAAAAACGCGAAAACGCGCTTCTCTCTGCAACTCAGCTCCTCGTCTTCCTCTTCCTCCTTCTTCTTCTCAGTTATTGCAGCTACCACTGCCACCACCATCGTCGTCGTTGCTGCAAACGTTACCGTCGTTATTGTCGCTGTCATCATTGTCGTCGCCATCACTGTCGTCTTCTTCTTCTTCCTCTTCTTTGTCCTCTTCTTCTTCCTTCTCATCATCCTCATTGTTACGTTGTTGCTGTTGTTGCTGTTGTTGTTGATGATGAAAAACTGAATTGGATATTGAATGAAAATAGAAACGGATTTTGAATGAAAACAGAAACAGATTTTGAATGAAAACAGAAACATATTTTAGATTAAAAATGAATTGGATTTTCACAAAAACAGAAACGGATTTTGCATAAAAACAGATACGGATTTTGCATAAAAACAGATACGGATTTTGCATGAAAAACAGATACGGATTTTGCATGAAAAACAAAAACGGATTTGGTGATGAACCCACGCCTGGGAGTGGTCTTGTTCACGCCTAGGCATGACTTTGGGTCACGAAAACAGAAACAGATTTTGTATGAAAAAAGAAACGGATTTTATATGAAAACAGAAACGGATTTGATGATGAAAGTAGAAATGGATTTGGTGACTTTGGGTCACGAAAACAGAAAGGGATTTTGAATGAAAGTAGAAACGAATTTTGAATGAAAGTAGAAACGGGTTGTAATATATAAAAACTGAATTGGAATTTCATGAAAACAGAAACGGATTTAAAATAAAAGTAGAAACGATTTTGAAAGAAAGTAGAAACGATTTTGAACGAAAGTAGAAACGATTTTGAATGAAGGTAGAAACGGTTTTGAATGAAAAGTAGAAACGGTTTTGAATGAAAACATAAACGGATTATGGGAAACAATTAATCTTGGTGTACACCTCTTTTTGGTGTACACTTCCAACCAAGTCCCAAACGAACAGGTTTTTACTACTAGAATGAACAGATTTTTTAAAGCAAACGAACAGGTTTTTAACCTGTTCTTGTCAACTATAAAACATGTTCGATGTATATATAGATTTCTGTTTGTGCACGAACAGAATTTTACTACTAGAACGAACATGTTCTTAAAAGCAAACGAACAGGTTTTAAAACCTGTTCGTGTCAATTATGAAAACATGTTCGTTGTATATATAAAAACCTGTTCGTTTGGGACTTGTTTGGAGGTGTACACCAAAAAGAAGTGTACATGTAGCATTACCGTATTGGAAATTACCAGTTACCACTCAAATATACTCAAATGTACTCTTCTTCTTCTTCTTTTTCTTCATTATCATCATTTTCTTGTTCTCCTCCTCATCCTCCTATATTTTGTTCATCTTCTTCCTCTTTATTTTTCATCTTTCTTCTTTGAGACAGAAACGATCGATTGATTGAAAGAATCTATCCTCAAATCAAATCAAAAACAACGAAATTGGAGTGGATGAATTGTGATATTAACGATTGAGAACGGCGGTGAAGAATAGAGTGGGAACGAAAATAAGAGAATATTGCTAATAATGTTTCTTTGCAGAAAAGGAGGGAGTGAGAAATAAGGGATTGCAGATTTCAAAAAACGAAAATAACAAACCAGCATGTAATTACGAAGCGCGTGATCATTTGGAGCTTGGTTAGACTTGGTTGTAGAAATTACTTGATTGTGTATAATTATTCTTATTTTTTTATGATTTCTTCATACCTAAGGATTCGAAGTGCTGAAAAACATTCTAACTCTGTTTTGGATTCTAGTATTAGTTTGGAAAATTTAATATTGGAATTAGCTTGAAACTTTTTTTTCATAACCTTTTAATTTGCCTATGAATAGTGGCTTGAAAGGTGTGCGACGGTTAATTCTCCATAATCTTCAATGGGATTAAAATTGTGCTTAACCTCTTTTATTAACTAGTTGACCAAGGGATTGGCAATCAAATAACTAAAAAGAAATTGAATTACCAAGGAATTGGAATTTAATTATATATGGTTTGTCGTTAATTTATCTCTGCATACATCAAAATAAATATATATAGAAACATAGGTTATTTTATCATAGAGTAAACATCTCCAAAGTCTTAATATTTTCACATCATTATCTTCACCTCATTATTTTGCTATCTTTGTCTTTGTCTGCCAGTAGATTTTTCATTGTTACTCGATCCGTTAATTCTTGTTGGAGTGATATATGTCCACTCGTTATGATATTACATTATACGATTCGATGCACTTGCTGAATTGGGATTTCACACCACCACTCGAGTATGTATGATTTGTTATTTTTCTTAGATGTATTTAAGAATAATTGTGTTACTTTTATTCGTGTTTAAGCATGATTGAATAATTACGTTGTATTATTGAATTTTTATTACCTATGAAATTTTTTCCTCAATCCATTTAAATAATAAACAAATTTACAAATGTATATAAAATAGTTGATACAGGGAAAATATCTAAAAATAAATCTTTCATTAAATGTAATTAATGTATTTTATATTACCAACGATTTAGTCGTCAGTAATATTACAATAATAATAATTAATGTAACATAATATTATCAACGGTTAATCAGGGCATCATAACATTTAATAATGCTTTTTTACCTTATGGTATGTTATCGATGGCTAAAAAATTAACTACCAATGGTAAGAATGTCGGTAAAATTAACATTTGTTGTAGTGATAATTTGGAATATATTAATTGTGTTTATTTTCATATATAATTCAGTAATTAAAACATGAAAAATATCGCAAAGTTACGTAGGAGATATTCAATAGATAGACTAGTGGTAGAGACTAGTAGAGACTCTACAAGGATCTGTCGGTAGGACACTTGGTTATGATCCACGAGCTAAAGGACAGACACATAGAAATTATGGACCAGTTTTCCCTTTTCATTAGACTGAAATGGTTTGGCTAAGATGAATAATGATGATGCCATAGGGTGCAAAAAAGCGAGTAGACAAATGAATATGCGTGCCATACTTATGTTACTATGAAGGGTTGCTTTCACAGCCCACTCACTATTCCAACAAGGGGGACACATGCAAAGTGGGTATTGGGTATGAGTGATGGATTTAATTGTCAATATCAATGCCAATGGCGTGCATGAGTCAATTGGTAAAAATAAAATAAACAAAAATTAGTGAGAAAATCCTTGGGAAAACGTTTTTGACAGTTCATATGATCGATATTAGGTTGATGGGTTCTCATTATTTCAAGCACATGCAATCATAGTAGCAGTTAGCATCAGCAAAATAAGTGCCAATGCAAAATACTAACATTATCAAAATAAGCGGGTTAAACTAAATCGATATATACAAGGTTACACACCTAAATTTGGCGAATTAAAAACATTATTTAAATGCCTTTTTTTATATATAAATAAAAGAAACTAGAGTTTGTAGAGGCTCTTTGTGTAGTAGAAAATTAAAATAGGAAAGGCTTTATTGAAGTAGCACTTCAATTCTAAGGTGTCAACAATATAATGTAAACATACTTATTATAATCAATGGAATGAGGTGGAAACTCGCTCTCAATTATTTTGATGTAAAATTGCGAAATTAATAATTAATAATTGAGAATTCATCTAATAATTGTTTTTATTAGGTTTAATTACTTTGTTGTGTTTTCTAATTTCATTTAATTTTGGAAAAGTATAAATAACTAATAATTTTCTAACTAACAAATTAGCCAACAAAAAATAGAACACCCAAAACCATTATTTATATAACATTCACAATGAAAGTTATATAACATCTGAAACCTCAAGCAATCTCAGCCAACTTTATAATTTTTTAGAAACAGAACATCCGAAATTTAAAAATAGAACATCCGAAACATAAAGAAATAGACATTTAATTTAAATTATTGACTAATATTAACTAAATTTTTATTGGTTACCTAGCATGATTGTTGAATTTTTAGTTAAGTCTTTATATTTTTTTAACTAGGTCTTTACACTATATCAAAAAGTTTCTTACACCATCGGAAAAAAATATTAAATATAATATAATATTTTATTTTATAAAACATTTTTATAGCATAAATTCTAAACAAATATATCCCTTATATAATGAAATACTCATACTCATGATATATATAACGTTTTTTCATAATAAAGACTTAATTACAAAATTAAATAAGATATCTGGACCTATTTAAAAAAAAAAAATACAAAGATTAAATTAAAAATTAAGTAAAATTATAGGAGGAAGTATAGTAATTTAACCTTTTAATTATTAAACTTCGCATAAAAGAACTACATCTTGAGTCTGTACTTATAATGAAACATATGCATGCAAGGATAGGAAGCCAATGAAGTGATGTTTGTGTTTGTATTCATTGTTGCTTCACTCAATTTTGCTGTTCTGGTCTCTTCCCTACACAATAATGGCTGCAGGAGATAGTACTTTATCCCTCCCCCCCGGCCTTCCTTTTCTCTTTTTCTTTTTTTTTTCCCCACTTTTGTTGCATTACTATTTTTTTTTTCCTTATAATATTTTTTTATAGTTGTTTTCTCCTTTTTTTTTTTTTTTGCCAGATTAATTATTTGATAGTTGTCTCCTATCGGTATGTATCACTGTTTTCTCCCTGCAGTGAAAACGTAAAGGAAACGCCTGTGTGTTCCCCTTTCTCTCACTCTAAAAATCTCGTGTATGACACTAGCACACTCTCTTTATTGGTTCATATTCAAAATTCCTTCACCTTTTGCTTTTTCCTTTAAGAAAAGAAAACTATTTATACATAAATACTTGGTATATAATATAATTAATCTTTATATATTCAATCAATTATGATTAATTAGATTATAAACTGTCGATACTTATAATTTTTTTTGGTGTTCTTACTTATAATCATTTTATTTTTTCTATCTTCATATTCAATGAGTATTTTAAGTGAAATTGTATATACAAATAGAAATCTTTGGTGAACTATGAATTTAGTGTTAATAGTATTAATCATATTACATAACTATAAAAAGACATGAATCACTAATATAATCAAATGGATATGGAATAATTATAGATTTTAATTTATACTATGGAGCTAATACTTTTAGTTTTAAAAAAAGAAGAATTGGTTCGTATTTATTAAAAAATAAGTTAAAAAATTGTTGGTCAGTTAGAAATTTTGATTTTATAAACAATAATTCTATTTATACATCAAAATCAGTTACTATTGTATAATACATACTAAAATACAAATAAAATATAAAATATTATATGTATTTCAATATATATTATACGTTAATGGTTAATTTTAGTGTGCAAATAACATAACCATTTTATAAATAATATCATCCAATAATTAAATTCACTTCTATAACTAAGATTATAATAAAAATATAAAAATAAAACAATAGTGACTAAATTTTTGTAAAAAGTCAATTATAATGGTATAAAAAAAGTTTGAATAAAAAAGTTTAATTATTTGTGTGATTGATGATTTTGCTAAAAAAAAAAAAATAACTCAAAAAATTATGAACAAAAAGGGTATACCATAAATATGTATTCGTATATTATGTGAAATTTAATTATTCAAAAAGTAACATAAATTCGAATTAAATTTAAAATTCTCTTAAATTTATTATTGAATTTGTGCTCTAGTGTTCTGGTAGAATTTTTCTTGTGCCCTATTAGGGTTTTCTCTTGTGCTCTAGTGTTCTGCTAGAGTTTTTTTTTTGCGCCCTATTAGGGTTTCTCTTGTGCCCTAATAGGTTTTTTCTGGTGTTTTGTTAGAATTTTCTCTTGTTCATTTGGAGTACTCAGAAGGTATTAGAAAAGGAGTGAAGATTTGCGTTGAATAGGCTTATTAGAAGACTTTTTTCCGATTAATCTGTTGGATCTCGGACAATGGAGGCTAATTTCAAGATAATTTGGAGCCAACCTAATGATTTTTATATAATCTGGAATTTAAATTGAGATCATGTAGTTTCTATATAATTTTACGGGTACTATGGTTTACAGAAAAAATATCTACGACTGTCTCCCAGTGCGCCAACCTATATTCGAAGCCGCATCTTCTCCAATAATTTTTGCCTCGGTTGAGATCAACATTTAGTTTCAAAGATATCACATTTTTTTTGTTTATTTTAATATATTTTTTTCTAAGATGTATTCATTGTTCTATTCAGTGAAATGAAATACAAATGCTTTTTGATAAAAAAAAAAATTCGAATTAGTTTGAAAAAAAATAGATGATTAAGATTTGATGTACATGTTAAGAGAAAGAGATCAAACCATGAATTTCATTTAGAGATATGTAGCATGCTCTTTTCTCTTTTTCTTAATCACTCATAGCCCTCAAAGAGAGGCTGCTTCTTGAAGCGAAGTATTCTTTATTTTTTATTCTCTCTTTCCCTTTTTTACTGTTTTTTCTCATCATAGAACTCACTCACTCTTGTCGAATATCTTTTCCCACTCATCAGAAAGCTCCATCTAGTTAGTAGAGAAACAATAATCTAATCTTCCGCCGAAGCCATGAGGGACAGAAACAAAGGAGTTGAAGCATACAACAACAACAACATGGACTGCTACTACCCATCAAACTCTTGTGAATTATTCACATGTAAGAAGCACCCTTCTTCTTCTTCAGTTGGCATCTGCGCGTTTTGTCTCAAAGACCGTTTGGTGAATCTAGTCTGTTCCGATTGCGGCGAGCAGAGGCTCTCCTCCTGCTCTTGCTCAGACGACATCTCGACTTCCCACCGCAACTCGTCGGCCGCCGTCGACGTGGGAAGCGTCGGAAGGGTTTCATTCTTGATTGACAACGACAAGAACAATAACCAGACTCCGCCTATTCTTCAGAACTTACCATCATCTTCTTCATCTTCCAATATTAACAACAAATTGTTCGAAAGAGTGGTAGATGAGGCTACAGTTTTGCGAAGGAGCAGCGGCGTCGAGATAAAGAAGAATAACAGCATCGGAAAGTTTTGGAAGATTGGGAAGCTGTTTAGGAAGAATAATAATAATAATAATAATAGCAAGAAGACGAAAGAGTATTATTGTGGTAGAAGTGTTGGTGGCTGTCATGATAATAATGGTAATGGTGGAAATTACGTTAATCATGGCGCCGTATCGAGGTCAAGGTCGCTATGCAGTTTCCGCGGTGGTGCTCTGTTTGGATCTGACGACGGTACAGATTCAGTTGTTCCTTCTGCTGCGAGAAGCTCTATCTCCGCAGCGAGAAGTTCGGGTGTGAATGGTGGTTTGTTCTTGGAGTCTGGTAGAAGGAGTGGGTACAGTGAAGCAGCTACTGAGCCAAGAAAGAGTGGGTTTGATGGTCTTTTTCTAGATTCTTCTTCTGATATTATGGATGGTGGTGGTGGTGGTGGTGGTGGGTTCTATGGGGTTAATAGGCGTGTGTTTTCGCTAAGAGAGAGCGATTTCAAGGGCATGGATGAGTCTAGTTTTATTGATTTGAAGCTTGATTACTCATCAGAATCAAGGGCGGAGTTGTTCCCTCCTTCGAAGATGATGATGATGAGTGATAACTTTGGGAGCACGAGACATGGCGGCGGGGGTGGTGATGATGGAGATTTTGTTGTTGGGGATGGAGTATCTTTAACGAGTGGTGGTGGCGGTGGTGGTTCATGTAGGATCAGTGGAAGAGGAATGAAGAGCATGAAAGGTTGGAGATGGATTTTCAGATATAGCAATTCAACAAACAGGGGGAGTGCAAGGAAAAGGGATCAGCAACAAGATCTTATGTTCAATGCCTGAGAAAAAAAAAAAAAAGCAAACATATTTGGGTTGCTCCTTCACTCTTAATCAGTAGGATAGTCTTAATTAATATATGGTTCAAAATTCGTCGCCAGTTGCTCATTAGTTCAAATTTTTCTTTCTTTCCTATGTAGTTCTAAATGTTTATTGAGTAAATGCATTCATATACTTACTTCTTGGAAACTGCCTTGCCAAAAATAAATGTATGTATCTATATTCTATCTATTAATCTACTAGAAAGAAGGAAAGTGCCTCTCTCAATCCCAATCAATAATAATACACAACAAAAGTGCTTACTAGTAGAAGAATAAGCTTGGACCATGTTTGAATTTACAATTTCTCCAATGTAATAATAAACATTGTTGCAACTTGCAAGATCTTGAACAAATGTGGTTGCCGATTTTGACAATTGATTTAGCTAGCTAACAGATTTTAGATTGTATTTTATTATTATTTTTTACATAATCAAAAGCAATTACTCTGCCAACTAATTTAAACGTTGGTGATATGCTTTATTGGAAGAGCGAGCCAGGAAACACAGATGGGGACTCTTTTGACTCGTCTTCTTTATGTCTAAGAAGTCTTGAAACTCAAATCAAATTTCATTTTGTACCTAACTCGTGAAGATAATAAGAGATAATTTCTTCTTGCAAATCTCTATCGTGTGAGCTAAGCGCAATGACATAATATACGATCAAGACTTTTCCCCCGCTCATAATGATAAGACATCATTATCGTCACAAAAGTGATTATTATCGATCCATATTTTTGTTATTTATTTAAGGGTAACTATCAGAATTGTAATCGAAAAAAACATTACATTGCTTACAAAAATATATCTCTAAAACACACAAACAACATTAAAGTTTTCGAAAACAGTAAAAATTGACAAAGCAAGCATGATTCTACTTAGCCAAATGACCAAGATATCAAGGTGTTTTACAGATTTCTAGCGTTTCGATGACGAAGCAAGAAACATGTATGTCGATTGTTTCTAATGATTTGGGAGTGGAATCCAACTCCTCAATGAATGCTCGTTTCTAAACTTGTGTTTTGTATCAAAGGCTAAAATCGTGATCAAACTAGAGAATATGAACGAATGAGTCTGAAACAATTTGTAAACTTTTAAATATGGAACAAACTTTGAATACAATAACCTTTCATAGAACGTCAAAAGGTTGTCAAGTTAAAGAACTTGAACAACAATCCTTTACAGAATTTCAAAGGATCGTTTACAGAAGTGAAACAATAAGTAAAAGAATATTCGGAATGTAAATTGTATGAAATGTAAATGAACTTGAATGTAAATTTGACAGAAATATAAATGTGGAAGGAACCCTACTCAAAAAGTAACTTGCAACAGAAACAGAAAGTCGTTGGGATGTGAGTCTAAGTAAGTGTGTTTCTGATGACAAAATTCCAACCTTTGGGACAGAGACATTGTTTTCTATGTATAGGCAAAGTCGACCAATCCCCTTATGCCATGTCGCGTAACCGTTTCGAAAACCGTCACATACTCGCTGAATCACTCGATTGCCTTCCATGTGTCCATGACTCGAGACTTCGATTCCTCTTGTGTAGATACCGAGGTCTTTATTTACCCTCTTCCTGGACTTAGCTCCAAAACCACTCATGTACTTTCCGTTCCTCTCTTCGATGGTATATTCCTCGAGACTTCCTTTGCCTTTGATTTCCATCATACCTGCACCTTATTCATCGAGACTATTACGTATTAACTATCCGACTTCGATATATCTTCCTTTATCCCCTGGGCTCATGACATGAAGACCATACATGCATGACCTCTGTTCGATCATGAAGAATTTCTTTCTTATTCGATTTTGTCAAATTTCGAGTAACAAATTGCTCCCTCAAGATCGAAACGGTACTTGTTCGAGCTCGACGTTTCGATCTTGAATTTCAAAATAATGAAATTTCAAACATTTAAAAATTAAATATAATAATGTTGCCTTAAGCAACACGCTGACAACGTTTAGTCTTCTGCATCGTTAGATTTGCTAAAAAAACACAGAATCCAAACTCTTCATCTCCTTCTTCCCGTGCCTATAAATACAAGCCTCCATATCACCATCACCTTCTCCTTCTATGCACTCTTTATCTTTCTTATTCTCCATCCATCTATGCAACACCTCTCTTCTACCTTCCACTCCCCGGCAACCACAACCTTGCATCACTTCCGTTGCAACTCTATTGGTGGTTAGTAGTGTGGTTTTTGGTGTTTTCAGGCAACCCCCCTTTTCGCGACGACGAATGTAAGCTTTCTCTTTCATCATTTCCTTTCCTTCATTCTTCATCATTAGCAAGACAAGAAACAAGAACCAAGAAAGCTACTATAGAACAAAGGAAGATGAATAATTCTTTATTATTTTATTGTTTTTATTTCTATTTTATTTATTATTATTTTATTTTTATAGGAAAAGATGACTACCCCTCCGAAACGGACATCTCCGAGTTCAAAGAAACACGTTTGTAGGATTTTTAGCGTAATCTTATCATTTTAAATTTTAAAACTCGGTAACGGAGCTAGGCTCTACCACTATGTTATTGGAATCTCTATTATCTCATGGGTTGAAGTGTGGATAATCTTAGTCACTAATCCATAAGAAAAAGAATGGGTTAAAGATATCGTTAAAACCATTTTGTTGACGCTAGGCTTTTGCTAGTGATGAGTAAACATTAACGAGGTAAACGTGATGCATTATTCTCGTTCCAAAGACCTTGGTCCTTCGCATTAGTAAGTAGTCTATGACTTATGAAACGGGATTAATCCCCCACTCAACCATTTGACAGAGTAGGTTTGATTCCTTACATAACAACCATTCATAATTGGAATTAGTGGTGATCATAGGGACACAATATACTTCAACTCAAGACCAAACACCTTTTTATTGATATCATCACAAGTTATTTCTTGTTTCATTTTTCGTTTACAACTCTCAACAATTGCAACCCCGATATTTTTAAAACTAATCGCAAGTCTCGATTTTCGATTCCTAGGAAGAACGACCTGAGTTCCATACTCAGTAATTTTTGTTGCAAGCTCTATGATACTTTTCTAAATCTTGACACGCCCGTTTTTGCGTTGGTTGGAACTATACTCGCAATAAGAAATTAATTTCTAAAAAGATTATTTCTAATCGACCAAAGTGGGTGAGCCACTTTGCTAAGATTGGATGATCGCCACAAGCTATCTTGATAAGATCCGAACGATAGCCACAAGTCAGCTAGAAAAGATCGGATGATCGCCACAAGTTATGTTGATAAAATCATAATCATCACTACAAAATATCTTGATAAGATCATTTTTGTTTTCTCCGGGAAACAAAAAGAAAACTCTCACATGAGAGAAAATCCCAAAAATTATGTTTCATAATCTCATAATCTCTTTTTTACATTGATTCATGCATCCTTTTTTTTATATATAGCGCTAACTAGATACAAAGTTTTTGCTAGAGAATCTACAAAAACAAGATTGTAGATAACAAGCTTACTAAAAAATTCACTTAAAAAAGATTATTCTTCTAAACACTTATTATATTGAAAATATCCAATAATTATTTAAAACTACTTAGGAACTCTAAAAATATAATTAAAGATTAACATAAAATAAAAATAACAAAAAGTTATAATTATAATAGTTATTTTGCCCCTGATGATCATATCATACTCCGCTGAATAAGATTTATCCTCGAATCTCCCAACTTTTCTATATTTGTTTTTGATAGGTGATATCTCTATGCTCATGAATATATACCAAAAGATATCAAGAGTTTATGCTCTAAGTACCACTGGCCGAAACAAATAAAAATATGTCTCTTAGAACTCTAAAACTCTAATTAAAGACTAACAATAAAATAAAGATAACAAAGAGTCAAAATGATAGTACTTATTTTTTCTCCTTTATAATCATATCAGTAAGCTAGGCACAATATGTCATTTGCACCTAATTGTCTAGAAACACTATTGGATTGGTCCTAATATTCTTAAAATTTAGCTATCAATAGTATATATTTGATTCAAATTGTAAATTTTTGGGACAAAATTAAAATAAAATAAAATTTAAAAATATTTTTTAAAGTTTTTCAATCATTAAGAACAAAATATACTTTGCCGGATTAATAATCAAATTAGTTCTCCAAAAGTTTATAGGAGACCTGGTATGTCCAATTGGACACTAGCGGGACGATATATTTAAAAAAATCGATCAATTTGTCTTGAAATTTAAGACCAAATTGATAAATTTTTATAAATGAATTTAGTAATAGTCTAATTAGACATATTAGATGTGTTGTATATTGTCGGTTAACATTTCACATCATTAGTTATCAAAATAAATTATCAATGAAGCGATGAAAAGACAAATTTTATTAATTTTAATTTTTTTAAAAAATTAATTTTTATCAATAGAATATTTTAGGGACGAATTTAAAAAATTATTCATCTTAACTTTATGAAAATACTTAAGACAACAATATCTTGTAAACACTTAGCTAAAATCCAAATTGAACACTGAAATTTGAATCGCACCTCAAACTAGTGTCTGAATTTTCAAGTTTCTCAATTTGACCCTCGAAATTTCATTAAGTGATTAACGTTGGTCCCTGGATAGTTTTCTGTTAACAGCGTGTTGATGTGACATTGTGACATGGACAGTCAATGCCACGTGTCAAATGAAAGTTTGGCCACATGGATTCGAGTGATAAACTGATAGTTGATGTGGACAATAGTGCCACGTGTCATAACATAATTTATCAATATATCATAATATTATATATCCACGTGTCACTACTATATTGTCATTGTACATAATTCAAATTGGCCTGTATATTTTATTCAATCGTATATTTATCTTGTCATAATAATATGATTATATATTACAAAACTTATTAGTATCAAGTTAAATATCAGATTGGCCCTCGAAATTTGACTCGTTTATTAAATTGACCCATGAATTTTTACTCGCCTCAATTTGAACCTCGAAATTTTACTCTGTGATTCACGTTGGCCCTTTAATAGTTTTCCGTTAACGGCGTGCTGACGTGGCATGTTGATGTGGACGATCAGTGCCACGTGACACAATTTGATTTGGCCACGTGAAATCAAGAGATGAAGTGTCAATCGGTGACACGTGGCACGCTGACGTGGACAACATGCCACGTGTCATGATCTAGTTTGGCCACGTGTCACAACACTATTTGTCCATGTGCAGTTGATATATTTTATTGTATATAACTCAAAATTAACCCCTGAAATTTCAAATTGAAACTCATTTTAGCCTTGAAATTAATAAATGCGAATCAAATTGGTTACTAAAATAATTTTTTTATTTTTTATTTTATAAATTCAAAATTACTAATATTTTTAAAATTCATTAATTTACCTCGAGCTCTATTTTCTACATATATTTTATTAATACGTAATATTTTATAAATATTGTTCATTTTTATCATACCTATATTTTTAAAATTTATCTAAACTTATATTTAACTTCTTAAAATTCATTATCTCAAACTAATTAATAAAAAAACTAGTTATATAAAGATTATTACGGATGATTTATTTGTAAAATAATTAAATAAAAAGATTAATTTTTTTATGTAGATATAAAATTCTTTTATTTTTCATCAATTTTTTTTTAAAATTCATCATCAAAATCAAACATTGTACACTTTCGTTCATAAACCACATATCCTGCTATATTGTTATCGTTAAAATTGTCCTATGAATATATAGGTTATATGGTTATATTTTTATAAAATAATTTTCTGAATTAAAATTTTTTTAAACTATAATCTTTTCTGTTGTATAACAAAATTTTTTTATTGAATTTTCTTGTAGAAAAGTATATAAAAAATAATAAATTTAAAAAGTATTAATAATTTTGAATTTATAAAATAAAATATAAAATTATTTTATGGACCAATTTGATTAGTATTCATTAATTTTAGGGGCTAAAATGAGTCTAACAATGAAATTTCAGGAGCCAATTTGAGTTATGTACAATAAAATATACCAGCTACACGTGGTCAAATAGCGTTTTGACACGTGGACAAACCAGACTATGACACGTGGCATTGTTGTCCACGTCAGCATGCCATGTGTCACTAATTGCCACTTCATTGCTTGATTCCACATGGCAAAATCTCTTTCTGACACATGGCACTGATTGTCCACATCAGCATGCCGTTAATTGAAAATCATCAAAGGGTCAACGTGTGTCACGGAGTGAAATGTCGGGGGTCAAATTGAGGCGAGTGAAAATTTAGAAGCCAATTTGATAAGCGAATCAAATTTCAGGAGCCAATTTGATATTTAACTCTATTAGTATCTAATTATTATTAAATAAGTATATCAAAATTAAAAGTATTTATAATTGAAGAATTTAAAAATTGGATGATTAATTTGAGACGCGATTTAAATTTCAGGCCAATTTGAGTTATACTTCACACTCGTTCTCACCAATTTACATCCATGTATATTTCTTTTCAACTCTATTTTTGTAAGTAATGCATGTACCTAAAGCAAGGTAGAAAAAATCGAGATTTTACGTGGAATCGAAAAATAAATTAAAATGTAAAAACGTAAAATTATAGAAAGATTTAAATCGTAAAATCGTCTAACTTAATGTAAATTGTGTAAAATCGATTAACTCATTAAAAATTGTAATATTGGAAGATTTTAAGAGTTTAATTGAAATTCTAGCTAGCTTGACGTAAAGGCTATTTTACACGTTTTATTTAAATCCTTTTCTAAAAGTGAACTAATAGCTTGTGCTGCTCAACCCTCGTTCAAAATAGAATAAAGTAAGGCCTAATTTATTGGCATTTATTAAACTTTTTCATATCAAAGAGTGAGTTTACTAGTATGCTCTTAGAGTTTTATGTGAAATGATAATTCCCGAGTTGAACGATTCTATACTGAGAAAGTTGCGTGAGATTTTCTAAAAGAAGAAAAAGCTCGTCACCATAAGTCCAAGCTATGTGTTGAGAAAATTGACTAACCAACAAAACATGCCTAACATTATTTGTTATTTTGTTTACTCTATTTGCCGGGTCAAATCACTTGAACATGGAAAAATTAAAGGTATATTATGGGTAAATAATTTTAGTGCTGGTTAGAGTTGATTTAAAAGTAAAATAACAAAAAGATATTGCTCCTTTAAAATTTTTCATATTGAGTATTTCACAAATACTTCAATAAAATAAAATTTTACTATTATCCAATCATTTATTGATACTTATTTTTTAAAAAATTATTAATAAGCAGTTAAATTATTTTTTATGTAAATTTTATTATATAGCAATGGAAACAAGTTAAATTACATAAAAAACTTTTAAAATTATTTGAATTTATTAAAATAAAAATATGAGTTTAATTTTGATACACTCACCGTATAAATAATTTTACACCGTCATCCAATCAAATTTATGCATTTGTACGAATTTGGAAGTAGAGTGTTTAAAAATGAGATAATTTTGGTAATCAATATTAGGGAGACAATAGAAAGTTAATATCATTTTTTTTTTCTCTTTCTCTTTTTACCATCCATTTTTTCCTAATTACACTCATTGACTCCCTATTGATCCTTTAACGTTGATTCGGTAGCATTATTTTTAAAAAATTAATTATTTTTACTGATATAACAATATATAATTATTTATATGTGCAAAACTATTTTATACTAACCGAAATTAAATTCTAAAAGAACAATGTTACGGAACCAACGTTAGGAAGCCATTAGGGAGCCCATCAGGAAGCCAATAATTAAGTTATCATCCGTAATTCATATATTAATGATTAAATTATCATCCAAAATTTATATAAATTATCATTCTTAACTTATATTAACTCCCTATTGATATAATAGGTTGACCTTCTAATCTTTTTTATTCTAAAAATATTTGCAATGTGATGATAATTGATAAATAATCAGAATGAATTAAATTATTAACTATACTCCTTAGTGAAACTGTAAAAATGGACAAAGACAAAGCCAGCTGGACAGCTGGACTAACCTAACTTGACTGACTCCTTCAAAAAATACACAACCCAAAATCACAATTGGGGCCCACACAATGACCTTCCCTTTCCTCCCATACTGGCTGCTTGCTGAGAAAACGTTATTTCCCTTCACTTACCTTGGTCAACCTTCCACATTTATACACGTGGGTTAACTTGGTCATAATTGAGAATTGACCACATCATCTTCCTTGAGAATATATATATAGTGCATGCTAAATTGCTAATTCACCAAATCACCTCCTAGAATAACAAAGTAAGAAGCAAATCTTAGGTAGGAATATGTACGTGACTAGGCCTCTTTCTCTATACAAGAAATCTGAAGATGCTCTCTCATTGCCACCACCAGAAGGACCAAATTCTGGTATTCTTGTGATTCAAGATGAAGAGGATTTGGAAACAACATCTTGCTTTGGTTTGGGGAAGTACCATGAGGTTAAGGATTTGCCTTTCCCTCAGAATATGAGCCTTGAGCTCTTCTATAGGTCAGGAATTTCCCTCAACAGAGCCACTCACTACCACCATGTTGCTTTCATCCCAGTTCTTAATCAACCTCTCTCTTCTAACAAGTACTATGTCATTCATCATAATGGCAAGAATAGAGGGTATGTAAGCCTTAACTTTTAATTACTTCGTTATAATAAATACTATTTATTTTGCACTGGCTCATTATTATTATATTCAATCTTTCCAATTTCCATCATTTAATGAAAATTCATTTTTTTTTTCCAATTTCATTTTTTCGGCAACTCTCTTGAAATCATAGTTTTCACCTTAAATGATCCAGCTAGTGTGTTATTAAATAAAAAATTAAGTAAAAAAATGTATTTGTTAAACTATATATCCCTTGAATTAATCATTTCTTTTTTACATGCTTAAGGGCTTATATTCATGTAAGTTACATTTGGTTTTTCAGGGAAGCATACATTAACTCAAAGCAAGAAGATTTGGACACATTCTGTTTCTACAATTCTGTCTCTGATATACCTCTGCATCATTTTGACATCAATGACACATATCAACAATTCGAGATTCATCCACGACGAAGCAAAGTTACATTCAGGAGTGGCTTTTCGGCTAAATCTGTTAATCCAGATGGATATCCTCCAAGATTCTTGAGTAGAAGGTGGAAGTTGAGTGCCTCAAGTTCAAGTGATTCAAGCATAGGAGAAGCAACAGGCGTAAATGAAGCCCTCCGCGCAAGCAAGCCAGAATTCGAATTCTCCATAGGAAGTAAAAGATCCAAAAGTGTTGTTGTGGGGAAATGGTATTGTCCCTTCATGTTTGTGAAGGAAGGGACTCATAGAACATTGAGAGAAGAAGTGAGAAAACCAATGTTTTATGAGATGACATTAGAGCAAAATTGGGAAAAAATATTTTCTTGTGAGAAGAATGAGAATGACACTACTGTGAATCTGAATGTGGATGTTGTTGTTCAAAGGGAAGTGGTTGGAATCGGTGAATGGGAAGCTATGGTTGATAAAGAGAGGGATACAGATGAAGGGTTTTTGTGGTTTAAGAGTTTAAACAATTTTGGAGAAAAGAATAGTGTGGGATTGAGCATGGCAATAGTTGAGAGAATGAAGTGGGAGCAAGAAAGAGTTGGGTGGATTGGAGGGAAAGAAAAGCAAGTCAGAGTTCAGAAATTGGAGGAATTCAAACGGCCAGAAAATGGATGGAAGAAATTTGGATGTTATATGCTGGTTGAGACTTTTGTACTTAGAAGATTGGATGGAAGCATAGTTCTCACCTATTCTTTCAAACACCATAATCAACTTAGCAGCAAGTGGGAATGAATTTTTTTTTTTTCTTTTCCTGGGCTTGATTTTTCTTCCAATTTTAGTTTAATATTTTGATCGTTTTTTGCTTTGTTTTTTAATCTTGTTCTGTCTATTTTTTTTTTTTGACACAATCTTGTTCTGTCTATTCAAATGTATATTACATGCCTTAGGCCAAAAGAAGAAATTGGATTGATTTTTGTAATATTCATATGTTCATCTTTTATTTGATATATGTTGAATGTTGATTTTGTTCCTTCATTTTTCACTCATATTCATGCATTCTTCCTGGGTGATCAGTCTTTTTTTTTTTTTTTTTGGGACGTTCTGTGTGATGAATTTAAAGAGCATTAATATTAATAACATAAAATATTACCATAATAATTTAATTAAAATATTGCATTACAGTGGGTTAAAGAAAAGACCCACATGCTAAATGTACTGGTTCGATTATTATTATTATTTCTTAAAAAAGATAGAAGACTTTTTCTTTTTTTTTTTTTCGTTCGATCCGAGAATTCAATTTGCAAAAGAATACTCTTCAAGGTTTTGGCTAAAAAATTAACCTTTGTTGTTCAAATATTTATTTTTGGAGTCTAAATTAGATTTTTGTTTAATAAAAATAAATTAGCTCGTTTAACTCGTCAGGCTAGCCATAAATTAACTGAGCTGAAAATTTGTGGATAATGAATAAAGTAAGCTTAAGCGAGGAGGCCTAAATATGTTATGATGACTCATTTGATAGTGTTAATTATATACTTTAAATAGGCATATTATTATTTGTAACATCCTGAGCTTCCACCACACAACTTAAGTCTGAGCCAGTGGAAATCAAGGTATCTACACATTTGATACACGAGGAAAACCAAGACAACATCTAAAGAACAGAAGAAAGACATAGCGAGGAGCCAAATAACATCATAATAATATATGAAAGTTATAGAGTAGCACAGCGTTAACCAAACAGAGTAAAGGTATCTAATCCAAGTACACAACCCACAAGTGTTATCAAAATACAACTAATCTTCTCTCATCTCATGGTTACACATACAACAAAAGCACTCTCTAGCTAAACATTAGATACAAACAAGATAGACTAAAGCCTAACCCATCCATAGCTCTAGCCAAACGAACTAGAATGCTAATCGCCACCTGCATCTGAAATATATCAACAACAACGGAGTGAGAACCACAAATTCATGGGGTTCCCAGTACGGAGCAAGCGCCCAAAGCTTGACTCTGATATCTACCTAATCTCAAGGGTCAACAGACAGGAAATAACACAAATAGAGCAAATAGAATAAGTAGACAATTACACAAATAGCATCAATAAGAATATATGTCTGTTAGGCACACCAAATCAATGTCACACAATATGCAAATGATGTATGCCTAAATCCTGCAGGATAAGATGAGCTCACCCGGTCGGTTATCATAGCCAATCCCGACCGATCCAGAACTAGCACTGGATGACCATCGTTCGTACTTCCCCGAGGACCAATATAGCCGGCCCCGATCGTTTACGATCTTTCACATCATAATCATATATATATAGGGGGTTTCCATCTCATTTCATTTGACTACTGCCTAGGTTGGTAGCCGGGCCGTCGGCAATTAAGCCCCCCTTGTCACTGCCGTAAGCCGCGACGTTAACCTTTGTCCCACGTGGAAACAAAGGCCCCACAGACGCTTACTACTCCCGATGGTCCGCTGTTGCCGTAGGCTGAGCATCTAGTCCTCTTGACCCCTCTGACACCTAGGCTCACGGTTATAATTTTGTAATGAAAACAATTGAGTAGCCTAGGAAGTAGATCACCTTATACCCCCTTTTAGAATCTTTGTTTTAAAATTTAAAGAAGGTCTGAATCGATTCGAGTACCTCCCGAATCGACTCGGGCCTCACACTCAAATTCTGTGAAAAACGTGCAAAAGGGCTTCGAATCGATTCCCTTCCTAACCGAGTCGACTCGTTTTGAATGAAACTTCCTAAATTTTCTAAGTTTGAAAGCTCGAGTCGACTCGCCAGTGTAGCGAATCGATTTAAGAAATCAAGTTTAGCCACTGTCCAAAAACGAATCGATTTCACCCTCACGTCGAGTCGATTCTGTATACTTAGTCAATTGTCTCTTGAGAAAACCTTTTTCTGAGAATCGGCTCGAAGGAAGTGCGAATCGATTTAAGAAAAGCCTTTTGCTCTCTGTCCAAAAACGAATCGGTTCGCCCCAGATCAGAGTCGACTCGAAACACTTAGCAAAATGAACGTTTTCTCAAATTTTCAACCGAGTCGACTCGACCCCAAGACGAATTGATTTAAGGTTCCAACTTTGGATTCTGTCCAAAAATGAATCGGTTCGACGATGAACCGAATCGGCTCGCTGGTTATGAAATTCGAAGATTTTGAAGAGTTTAGGCCCAGCGAGTCAACTCGATACCCCTCGAATCGATTTCTTCGTGACAGAAACTTGCATTTTTCAGTCAAAAACCAACCATTTCCATTCTCATTTCAAATCCACTTCCCTTACCATCTTGGTACCACGTACCATACCTCTTAAATCACTTCCTCATCACAATTTTACAACTCAATTTCCATCCATTCCACTTCCTATCAACTCAATTCGGGATTTTGAACATAATTTATCATCATCAAACACATGCAAGTATACATACACATACCATCTCACAATCAAACACATAATTCAAGCATGCAACTCAAGAAATCACATAGATACAAGCTTTAAACTGAGGAATCCTACTCCGTACCTCTTGTAGACCTCCAAAAGCTATGAGACCTAGGGTTCCTCACTCAATTCCTCCAATCCCACTAGCTCAATTGTGCCTCCTTGGCTTCAATCTATGCCTAGTGTCCCCTATTTCATGGAATTCCCATGGAATTCACAAAAACCAAACTCAATACCCAAGAAATGGAGAAGAAGGAGAATGTAGCTACAACTAGTGATACCCATACCTTAATTGCACTATAGAAACGAAGATGGGGACGAGAGCTTCGCGTAGTCGGCGACGGTGCGGCGATCGGAGCTCCGGTGAGTGAATTATGGGTGTTTGAAGGTGAGTGTTGGTGGTGTGAGAGTGAGAGAGTTGAGAGAGTGAATGTTGTTGTTGTTGTTGTCGTGTTTTGTTATTGTGTAGGTGAGTGAGTGGGTGTTGGGTCCCTTTTGACCCACATCACTCACTTGACCCAGTTGGGTCAACCCAATATAGTGTGTACCGGTTTTATTCCAATTAACCCTTATTCGTGTTTTATTTACGTTGATTTAAAATTAGGAGTGTCAGATTCTACCAATTTTTTATTAGTGAATAGGTTTCTAAAAGTGACAAGCTTGGTGGAAAGCTCCTTCCTTTACCCATTCTAAAAGAAGCTCAGTTAAGCAGTAAAGAAAGACTGGTATAAGAATTTATCTTTCAACGCCTTAAGTTAAAACGTGTCATCCGCTTAGATTGGATTAATGATAAAACGTGTATTCAATTCAACCATTCGCATGGTCTCCCCTAAGACTGACCTCTTTTCCAAATGAACTGAACCTTGATGCCACATTCATCAAAGAGAGACGGCCATCTCTCTAGGTTGCACACCCCTTTAGATCGTTCTATTCGTGCTTGAAAAACGACCCCGCTCCTCATCCTCAATCTGGCGGTCCCTCTCCTAGCGCTCAAGGAGTTGCTTCTTTTTTGCTTTTTCTTGTGCTCTACCTCAAATTGGAGGTTGGGAGAAGGCATTAGTCGTCTAAGTCAGGTTGCTCATCAGTGCGTACTGTGCTCCCTCTTTCACTTCCGAACATCTAGTCAGGCCTAGCACCGAAGTCGAGTGCTACCATTGAGCTTTGAATGGGTCTCCCCCTTTTGATGAGCAACAATCTGACATAAAACTACTACTTTACTTAACCTGATCGGCAACCCTTGGATTCCTAGTGAAAACTACACCTTCATCTCGATCAAAGGTGGGATCCCAGATCGCTTGATCTTATTCGCCGGGGGTATTTTCATCCTCCTCAACTTCTGTTTCACTGGCTTTCATTCCGGTCTAAGCGGAAAATTGTGGACCACCATGTCAGTCTCTAACCCAAGCATATCCTCATAAGACCATGCGAAGACGTCTTTGTATTCCCTGAGCAACTAAAGAAGCTGTGTCTTTAGAACAATGTCCCGATTTTTACCTCTTTTATCTCCCCATCTTCCCCTAAGTTCACTTTCTCAACCTCCTCCTGGTATGTCCTGTCCTGGATGTCCTACCAGGGAAGACTGGG
>JASCZI010000105.1:0-19399 GCA_036250425.1 Stylosanthes scabra
ATATATATATATATATATATATATATATATATATATATATATATATATATATATATATATATATATATAAATAATGAGTTTTTAATCTTGCCTAGGTTGCCTTCCTTGATTTATAATTATTTTCTTGAATGATTTTGTCATGATATTTACATATGAAGTAATTTGAGATGCTCCTAATTTTTATCACTTTGCCTTTTAATTTTTGAAATAAGTGTGTCATTTTTCTCTTTAAATTAAAATCATTGGAATATTTCACATTATTAAATGCCTTACAATGGGATGATGTGCATCAGAGGCCAAAGATTCATCTACATATGTATACATGCTTAGTCAAGAAATCTCTTTATCACTATGTTTTTAATTTTTCGAACTATTTATATATTATGACATTTCCTCCTTAAGGTTGTGAAATGTCTAGAGAAAAGGGGGTTGAATCTATGATCTCTTTTTACAAAAGGTTGAACTCAACAAATTTGAAACTAAGAGTTACTAATTCTGTTTTAACGCGGAAGCAGGAGACATTTTGTTTTATCTCATAAAATGCAGGTAGTAGAAATAACAAAATGAAAGCAGAAAGCAGTGAAGAACACAAGCTCTTTTATATTAGTTTAACCACTCCGTCCTCTGTGGCTTACATCTAGTCCCACCATTAACAAAGTGGATTCCATTATCAACAAAATCATTACAAACACCAATCCTCTAGAGTTTGACTCACTCTATCCAAGGAAACCACTTCTAAGCTCTCTTCACCTAAAACTTAGGTGCTAACCCAAATTGAATAAGGGGAACACCAAAATTTCAATCTACAACAGAAAAACACACTCAAGATTTTATGTTTTCAATTTTTTGTTTTTAGCCTATCACTCTTATATTTTTTTTTCTCTTGGGCTTTTTCAAATAAATGCCTCTCAAATATTGCTTTTTACCTCATAGAAACAAGAGATGATATACTAAGAAAAACTTGATATTCATGAAGCACAATGAAGAAGAATACGTACACTTGCAAATTTTTACTAAGTGTATGATTCTGTGTTTGCTCTCTTTCTCCTTAATTTCTCCAATGGCTGAACCTCTTTTTATTATAAGGATGTTGCCTCCAATGAGAGAAATTAAGTCAGCTTGATTCTGAGCAAAAGCAAAAAATATGTAGGAGCTAGCTGTTATCATGACAGCAGTAAAGATGAAGAGTTGAGCTTATTCACAAGCATTCCTTTCCAATTGCAACAAAGACAGCATCCCATTTTGATGTAAGTCTTCACTGCTGACCCAACAGAAGAGAGAAGAAAAGCTTTTCTTCAATTGATTCTCTTTTGCACCAATTTAATCTTCACTCTTCGTTTCTAGCTTTGGCTCCAAGATAGATTAGTCAACCACGCCCGGGCATGTCTAACCGATATTGAAGTACTACGGACGTTCGACCACTGGTAAACATCACTACTTTTTAAAACCGTTATAGTTATATTCAAAATAGAGCCAATGACCATCATACATAATCTGGTTATCTCAAAATATAATTATACATATACTAATCAAATGGTTCCACAATTTATAACAGAACCTGCGAAACTTAGGTTCGACTATGAAATACAGACCCATATATACACTCTAGACATACACCCCTAGTTCTCCACACGACCACAGCGGAAGACTTGAACTTGCGGAGATACTAGACTCGAAGAATCCGAAGGAACGCTTCGCCAACTTTCCAAGCTTGAACTTGTACCTGAAAAGTCTGATGATGTATACGGAGTGAGAATCCCCAACCCATGGATTCTCAGTACGGATAAAGCGCCAAAACTACAATAAATAATCTAGCAGGACCACACGAGGCAATCCTACTCGTCACTCGGATTTTATTCAGATTCCTCGCAAACACGACATGCAACTCTCAGCAACCCAACCCCTTATTCTACACCTACGGCAATCACACTGCAATTATGTCATTACTTACTATTTTCCCTTGCCGGGTGTCTATATCTTTACCTCAGTTCAGTCTCTTATTTCCTAAAAATCCACGCATACACGCACAAGCAGACACACATTCATACAATCACACAAGCACATAAATCAAATAACAATTACAAATAATACAAGCAAGTAGGCACACCCAAGCAATGTCACACAAATTCACATGATGCATGCCTATCCCTACGGCCAATGAGCTCATTAGGTCGGTTATGAGGCCAACCCAACCTGGTCCGGTAGCTAACCAATGGACCGTCTCTCTGAAAAGCACACCCAGGAGGAAAACAGGGCTAAGGCATCTCTCTCACCTTCCCAACTCTCTCTGGCGTCGAGCTTATATCCTAGGAGGAAAACAGAGCTAAGGGGCCTCCACGCCACCTCCTCCCATCTCTCTGGAATCTCAAAGGAATCTTACTCATCCCACAGGAGGAAAACAGGGCTAAGGTCTCACACATTCCCAACATCTCACTGGGGTTCATCATAATCATCAATCATCATCATTTTTCATCATCGTAATCTTATACATGAGATGTAATTTCTTACATAGTGTATGGGGGATCTTTCTTACTCATAACGTTTCATGAAAACCAATTTCTTTAACTTTAGAATCAATCCCGAAGAGGAAGAATCGACTCTGAGGGAACTTGCACATCAAAATCACAATTCTGGACACAAGTGAATCGATTCTGAGCGTCCCCGAATCGACTCACGGGTCACAATTGAACACGTTTCCAAAGGTAGAATCGATTCGAATAACTCCGAGTCGATTCGCTGCAACTCATTTCAAATCCATTTCGTTTCTGTCAAAATATGAATCGATTTGAAGGTCCCTAGAGTCGACTCGAAACTCTTAGAAAACTTTTGACGTGAAAACACATTTCAAGAGTCGACTCGGAAGAACTAGGAATCGATTCTAATTGAAAGGATTTAGCCTCTGTCAAGATATGAATCGATTCGCAATGAATGCGAGTCGACTCGTTCTTCCCAAAACCCAGTTTCAGTTCATAAAATGGCCCAGCGAATCGACTCTGTTGCAGTCAGAATCGATTCGTGGCAGCTTAACTGCATTCTGCAGAATTTTCAAGGTTTTTCCCCAAGTCCAAACACTCAAAACTCTTTGCTCATTAGGCCAAATCCAACCGTTCCAAAAACATCGTTTGAACACCAAAACACTCTTTGAAATCCTTTCTTTTGAAAGCGTATTCAACAGTTCAAAACATGAAAACCAATTCCTTTTCTTTCAAAACCTTTTCTAAAACATCTTTTTACCATTCCCCACCACACTTCATCACATATCATGCCCCAAGGGCCTTTCATTCTCAAAACCATTTCATTCAATTACCATCTCATGTATATGTTTCTCCTCATTTTCTCAATCATATCCGACACACGGCCTCAATTCACATAATCATCATACATTCAACATCATTATCATATCAAGCATCATCATCATTCATATTTGCCATACAAATTCTCATCATCAATCAACACAAACCTCATACATGGCACATATCACATACATTTCACCAATTTTCCTTAACTTTCCTTCATTTTTAGTTCTGTTGTCAAGTCATCTTAGGTCCAACTAGCCTAGGTGTTCATACTAGATTACATGTTGTAGTAATGAATCTAAATTCGTACCTGGACGCCAAGCTCAATGCTCACACGCGATTTCCTTCGCGCCATTGAGTATCCAAGTACACCAATCTCACACCAGCAGTTACTCAAGCCACACCCACTACTCACATTCATCATCAATCAAACACCTACAACACAATAACACACAACAAACACCCAAACACCCAAATCCATCAACCTAGACTCCAACAAAATACCAAAAATGTGGGTTGGAACGTTTTACCGTAATTCTTAGCTCATGGACTTCGAATGTCATGCTCAAATGCATGCTAGATCATCACCTAAACCATGAAACTCGAAAATACACATGGTGGTTAAACTCATTTTCGAGCATAAATTTCAGAGCTAAGAGAGGAGTATGAAATTCGATACCCATACCTTGCATGTGATATAGAATCAAAGAGGAAGTGATAAGCTTCGATTATCCGCAAACGGTGCATCAATCGGAGCTCCGGTGTGAAAGTTACGGCGGCCGGAAGTTGTTTGAACCGCGAATGAATCGATTCGGAGCACCTATGAATCGACTCTCACCACCTCTCGAATCGACTCTCAGCCGTTTCTCCCTCATACTGAATCGATTCGAAGCACACCCGAATCGACTCTCAGCCACTTTTGCCACATTTGAATCGATTCGGAGCACACTCGAATTGACTCTTAGCCTGTTTTCTCTCATTTTTGGCGTGAATGAAGGGAAGAAATGAGGCTGAGTTGTGTTGGCTTCCTTATATATAGCCATACCGAGTGGCGTTTCCGTAATTTCGTGGTTTGGTCCGTTCCGGGCCAAATCTTTAACGAAGGTGTTCGTGCTCATGTCCTAAATATTTTTGTGATCATTTCCACGTGCTTGCATGTTATTCATTTTGTTCCCGTCGACGCTAAGCCGGTACCGTTAATTAAATTTATGGTTCGGGTTTTGGCGCGGCCCAAACTGGTTGAGTACTCCTTTCCGCTTGGAAAAATCCACTGAGTCCGAATATCTCAGCGAAATTTCCAGATTTCAAGGTTTGCACGATTATTTGGGTCATAGCTCCTATCGTAATTATAGCGCTTAACCGATGCGATGACCAATTAGTCGCGTGGTTTCAGTTAATCGAAGATCGGGGGTTTACACCATAGCTTTTCTTTAAGCACCCACATTCTTCTTTACAGGCTTCTTCAATACACCACCTCCCTTTAGGTAAGAGTTTCTTTCCTCATAGTTCTCATTAGTAAAATATATTGCATAACTCTCAAGACTTTTTGTTAAGAACATGCCATAAGGAAGTGCAGCAAATCTTTCATTTCGTATACATTCATGCATATGATGCATCATTAAAAAACCAAAAAAAATGGGCACTTTGATGACTAAAGCAAATAGCACAAGAGTATCACAAAATGAGACACGTTGATAAGAACTGCTTTGGGGCATCAAAATGTGGTTGACAATACGATGAAGTTGAGCACAAACAGGACTAAGGGATTTGTGAGTGGGAACGACACCATCAAGGGAGATGTAAACACACATATCTTTTCACAAATATAGGCTAGGGTTTCCTGATAGGTGAGATTTAAAGATCTTTTCCAATTTCTAGATGTAAACACACATATCCCTACTTCAGTGTAATCTAGAGACTCACTTAACCTAGACCTATTTAGCACAATGGCTCTACCCTTGACATAGGACATAATAGTTCCCTTATGGTACATCATCTTAGCATAAAACTCACGAACCAGATCAGGGTAAATACGGGTTTTGATCTCAAACAGAGGAAGCTACCCTTGAAATGCAAAAAGATGGATAAAGTCTAGACCTTTATGAGAAAAGGCATCGAGGTCAATAACTGAGGGAAAGCTTGTCGTCAGGGGCTTTCAGGTCGGAAGTTTAATTTTAAAAGGCATCACAGAGGTGTAACCAAGTTTGAAAATACCGAGTACTGGACTCGGGTCGTTCTCCCTAGGAAGCAGAAACAGAGGTTTATTTTCGGTTCAGAAAATATCGGAGTTGGTTGCAATTGGTTGTTTGAAAGCGCAAAAAAACATAGTAAAAAACAGTAATGAATAAAATAGTGCCCGGTCATGGTTGAAATATCGTGCGTCCCTATGATCACTACCCATTCCAGATTGGATGGACTGTCACTTAAAGGAAATGAACCACCACAAGGTGGCGGAGTTACCCCTATCCGAATGTCCTAGGCATATACAACAGTAGATGACCTAGGTCTTACAACAGAACTCGAGTAAATATCGCGTCACCAGGAAGAACTCACTAATAATGTAACTGCATTGCGTTGAGTCTCTATCGTTAAGGTCCCCATGCTGTCGGCAGGGGCATAGCATTAACGACATCGAAATTAATTCTGTTCCTCCCATCCGTTGCCCTTAGGGATCGGCAGCTAAGGTCATCTGCACATTTCAACCCATAGCCGAGACACTGTGGTCACTACTCGCTAAGGATAGAAATCATAATTGCGGAAGATGAACGGGCATCATAACAGCAAGACATAATGATAAATGGCAGAAAATAAATGGACAAAATAACGGCAGTAAAGTTTTAAAAATTGGAATTAAAACCAGCGGAGTAATAGTAAATTAAAGAGATAAATAAAAAGCAATAAATTATTTGGCTAGTAAATGGACAAAAACCTAAATGGAACCCTAAAAACTAGAGTAGAAGTGGTATGTGGGCTCTCCTTGGAATGGTGAAGGCTTCTTCTATTTATAGATGTTGGACTTCACTGGTGCGTACGCACTGGAGCTTCTGGTGCGTACGCATTAGCTCTGAAATCAACTCTAGGCGTGCCGCCCAAGGCTATAGGTGCGTATGCGCTGGCTTTTGGGTGCGTACGCGCAGGGTCTAGAAATGGCCTTCTAGGTTTTGCTTGCGATCTTCTCGTTCCTCTTGCCCTTTTTAGCCACTTCCGCTCCGAACTTCGCCTGTTAAAGCCTGAAACACTTGAACGCACACATCAAGGCATTGTGCGGAATGGGAAACAGTTTAAAACACAGTAAAAGTTGGCTAAATAGAAGATAATTACATTTACAGCCCTAAGGAACGATTAAGTGCAAACAAGCCTATTTTGCTAGTATTTAAGTGGTGAGAAGTCGATAATTAGTCAATTTATGATATGAAATAACCCATCGAGGATTGTAACGGGGCCAAGATGAAGGTTCAAAAGTTAGATTTTTGGACACATGATTTATGAAATGATGGATAAAAGTACACATGAATTTTTTAATTATCCAAATGTACACATGAATGATTGGTTAAGAGCATAAAATTCATTCATGTGGAGCCAAAAATGTGCAAGGCCATTTGTTTGGAACAAAATTGCCTTGGACAATTTATTACTCACACACAAACTATTCGAGAAGCTATCAAGTCAAGACATTTGTAGATAAACATTTTTGTTCAAGGAGGAATGATAACAAGTCAGCAAATAAGATTTGTGTTATTGAAGAGCTTGAGGAAAAAATGAAAGACAACCCGAGGCTATAAGTTCCAAGGCTGAAAAATGGTTCAAAAAGGAATTCAAAGTGGAACTGAACTACAAGAAGATATTATTTTGAAAACTAGAAATAACCAATTATATAATTCACAAGCAATGACTTGTATGATTTTAGTGTTTTGCACTCTTTTAATTTTCTTAGATTCAATTATGATATGGATATACATTAGGCACAAATTTTTCAATATCTCAAATTTACTCAACAAAAAGAGGTCCATTATAAGAGAGCTATTATACTAAAAACACCATTTTATAATCAAGTATATTAACAACAATAAATTCAAAACCCTAATCCCAACACAAATGTCATGTACAAGTTTCCTAATAAACTTCATTTTTTCAGCCATACAATTCATTGTGTTCATAATTTTCCTCACATCTGCATTGCTGTATTGTGTACCCAAATATGGCTCTACCTCCTTATAGCTTTCTTGAATCCTTTTCTAGACACCCATACTTTTTCCATCATCTCCAATCTCATCAAGCCATACGAAGTACTCACATCGAAGATCAGCCCTATGTGAAATTTGGAGAATGAGAAGAGGAAAAACAAATTAATCAATCATTTATAATAATGGAAAGGAAAAATCAAAGCAATAACATACCTCCCAGAGAGAGCATCGAAGAAACAGTCTCCCGAGATTTCATTGTGTACTACATTCAAGCATCACTCCGTGTAGACCGTGCGAACACTTGCCATTATTGTAATTAAACTTCTTTTTCCTATTCTCCACAAGGAAAATTCTAGCATGATGACACCATTTTGGTCTTCTAGTGATGACGGCTTATCATCAGGTGACAAGTAAAAAGTGGGTCATTCTGAATTTATGGCAGACACATGCTCCCATGCTCAATAATGCCACGTGTCAACAGCTCATTGGATCACACAAATGTCCTCATTAGAAGATAGCTATAATGTCCTTATAGTAGAACTTCCCTCTTCACAAAGGAAGCAAAGCCAACACAAGCACTGCCACGAGTTTGGGATACGATGCTCTTTTTTCTTTGAGGTGTCGCCATTCTTGATGGTTAGGGTTTTTGGTTTTTGGAAAAAAAAGAGGGAAAGAAATCACAACACATAAGAGAACCCAATTTTTGTTCATTTTTAAATATTAAAATCGGATTTCCATTCTGGATACACGAACAGTGCCACGAGGGAAGAAAACATTGCACGTGTCACAGCACATTAACAGCGTGAGAGGTTTGCAAATAAAAAGACAAATATGTCCAACGATTCAATAATTCATGTATACATTTGGGTCACAACAATTCATGCGTACTTTTATCCATTATTTCTAAAGAAATTTTGTTTTAAAATAAAATTCTCTTTGTTAGATAAAGTATCCAACTACTTTTAAGATTATTTATTTTAATAAAACAAGTACCTTTTTCTTTTAGAAAAAGTGAAAATCCAATAAAAAAGAGAAATTAATAAGTAAGCAGTTTTGCAAATAAATTAACTTTCTTTCTAATAAATAATTATCCAACAAAATATTATATGAGAACAAAATTAAAGATTTGAAAATTCATGCTACTAAAATCATTGTGCAGTTAAATGAATTAGATAAAGTAAGTAAGAGTTAATTATCAATCTAATCATACTAAAATAGTCCCTTAATTTATTTTAATTCTGTGTAGTCTTATATCACACTTTAATCCCTGATTCTATTTTCAATTTTTCATCGCTCATTTATTAACGTTATATTAATATTGATGGACGAGTGTCATAATAGATACCTAAAATTAAATGACGTTATTTCATGATTGGTGCTCAAATTGAGTTGAAGATGGCGTCGTTCTAAGAGTTAGTTAGTGAAAAACCTTTTCTTAACTTCTAATCCTAACTACGCTTGGAATAACGTTGTTTCAATTTACTTTGAACATTACTAATAAAACAATATTGTTTTAGGTATTCACCGCCATGATAATCCATATATATTAGCATAACATTAACGTATAAGTGATAAAAATTGTCTTGGGACTAAACTGAAATATATTTTTAAATTTGATGGACTAAATAAAGTTAAAATAAATTTTAAGGATTACTTTAACGGAAGATTGAAACTTAAAAGACTAATTTGAAAATTAACTCATACAGAAATGTTATTAGTTGAAATTTAAAATAAAAAAAAATCATTGTTCTACTAAGATTATGTTTCTTACTTTCTCTTACTGCAGCTATCAGCTATCTCAAAATTCCTTTCAATTTACACTATGCATCCATGCTGAAACCTTTCAATGAATATCTTAGAGAAATATAATTGTAATATCTTTTAACACGTTAATCATGTATGTATTCCTGAATTATATTTTTTTATACATTGAGTTGATTGCTATGTTTGAAGCTTTGATTGATGGAAGGTAATGGTTAATACTTAATATACATATTTTATCCACACTTACCATTCAGAGATGTTATTGTAATACTTAATTAAAAAAAAAAAAAACATGTGACCTACTAATTCTGTTTTTTTGTTCTATCCTGTATCTCTCTATACATTTGTAATCTCTATCAAAGTTTCCACCTGATTGAAATAATAATAATGTAGCTATTGATATTATTGTATTTTACCTTAGCTCCTTGTTCTTGGGTTTTAAATTGTTATTCTCAAGTAACCTTGCTTATACGTTTTTTTTTTTTTTTTGACATGACTTGCTTATACACCTCTTACAGGGAGAATGTCATCTGAACAGGACACATTTAAACCTTGTTTAGTTGTACTTTCTTCCTCTCTTCCTTGTGTATGTATGTGTTTTATTTATAATATTTTAATATTTCATCCATAATGAAGATGTAGAATATTGTTGGCTAATTGGCTAATGGTTCCTTCTATTGAAGTCTTATTTCTTTCATTTGCATTTAGACTTTTCTGCTACAGTGAGTTACACTGGAAGTCTGGATTTTTTTACTTTTTCTTAATTTCTTTGGATATTTGTTATCATTTAAGTCTTGTTTATACATGCAACAAGTATATATGATGAATACTACTCAGCAATATTGTGTTACATAACTCCACTTTTATATATGCATGTAGCATATTGTGTAATGTACTAATAAGACACTTGATGTTCTCATAACTGGTGGCATATTTGTTCACTCCTCTTTAATAAATTGATCTTTATGAATGCACCAACTTATTTAGAATTTCCATTGGGAAGCAGATTGAGACAGCTACTTAATAACGATTAAGAAGGATGGTGATTAAACTTAATTTATGGTGAACTTCATATTCATCATTATTTGATCTATAACTTTATTCATCAATCACCAAATCATGATGAATTAGATAAGTAAAATGTGAGAATATAATGTATGAGCGCAAACCAGCATCGTCATAGATAATTAATTAACACAAAGGAAAAATTAAGGGCATAACATGAATAATGAAAAATCAAAACCTCGTTTAAGTATAGCATGGCAAACATGCATGTCAAATACATCATTAAATTGACTAGCTCATCAAAAACAATATCAGAGGAGCAAGTCAATGGCAAAATTCTTCAACTAAGTCTATTATCACCAAAAGAGAAACAAAAAGAAAACTATCATCTTATCATTTCCACACCCAGCTCATTACAAATCCCAGTTGCTATCACCAACAAAAAGTAATCTACCTGAGGTGATGAGTTTTCCGATTCATCCATGACCGATAAGCAGCATCCTCAAGTTCACGCTCTCTCATCAACCTTTCATAATAAGCTAATAAAGCCACAACTACCATCATTATCATTATGAATATGAATATAATAATTCTATAATTAATAATCAACCCAACAGCATAAAAAACAAATAGCAAAAACAACATACTCATAGTTAAAAAGTCTTTAACAGAACAAAAAAAAAAGAAAAAAGAAAACAAAAACCATATATGTAAATATAGTTGCAAAAAATCAGAAAAATCATCAAGAAGGGCCGTCCTCACTCTCTGACGGTTGTTGTTGTTGGGACAACTGTGCTTGCTGCTCTGATGAGAGCAGAAACTGCGCCTCAACAGGGTAATGATTATGATGATGATGATGAGTTACAAGACCAACATAATTTTCCCCAACTCCATGTTGTTGTGGTTGTTGTTGCAACTGATGATGATGCTGATGCTGATTATAAGTTCCAGAACTCTCAAATGTCCCCAAAGCCAAACAAGGTGCCATCTCACCTGCTTGACCACCCATCTGCCCAAACACTCCACTTCCACCGCCGCTGCCACCGCCACCTTCAGCCGTCACAATTGAAGCCGGACTTGCAGCCACAGCAGCAGGTTCAATTCCAATAGCAGCAGCATTGTATCTTAGATACTCCTGTTGTTGTTGCAGTTCAAAATTCCTCATCATCATGGCATGGTGCTGCTGTTCCCGGATTGCGGCAGCAGCAGCGAGTTGTTGGGCCTCCAACAACTCTTGTTGCTCCGGGTCCAGGTCACCAGCAGCACCCAACGGTACAGAATGCTGGACAGCTGGCATAGCGTTCTGGCCGTAGGGAGCTGCAAAGAGAGTAGGAGACAAAGGCTTTGCCTGAGGGTAAAGGGGGACTCCTCGAATTCCGTGAGGTGACATCAATGCACCTTGCAAGGCTTGTGGGTTGACGAAGGCGCTGAGTTCGTTCTTGGCGTTGAAGAGCTCCGTATGTGCCTGGCGGAGGCGCTGCTGCAGCACGGCGATCTCGCCCACGCAGCCGTAGACCGGGTCGCGGAGGCGCGCCTCCGCCTCGAACGCAAGGGACTTCACCGCGTCCTCCCGTTGCGAGGCGGCTAGCTCGTTGAGGATCTTGCCGATGTTGCTGGCGCCGAAGACGCGGTGGACGTATGCGAAGCGCTGCGGGTTGTCCGGCGGGAAGTAAGGCGCGAAAATGCACTCTTGTGTGCACTTCCGGCGGAGGAACTTGCACGCCGCGCATGGTGAATTCGTCGACGACATTCACTCTTCTTTCTTCTTCTTCTCTTCTTTATTTGTTCCTTGAAATAAAGAAACACGATTTGAATTTCAAAACACCGAATTGAAATTGATGAATAAATAAAGTTATAGATCAAATAATGATTATGGCGGTGATTCTTGATCTTAGAAAGAAAAAAATAAATAAAACGATCCGCTAATTAAATTAGAACGTTCGAACTAATTATACATATCCAGATTTTTCATTGTGAAATTAGGAAAAAAGACGTAAACATTCGAAAAGAAAGAAATAGCGATGGATATATAGAGATTGCGTACGTACATAAGGCAAGAATGATGAATGATGAAGAAGCTAGCAATGAAATGGATCTGTGAATGGTGATGATGGATGTGATGATGATTATAAAAAATATTGTTGAGATTTATTGTAGAGAGGGAGGGAGATGGAGAGAGTTTATTAGTGTAGTGTATATGAATAGAGAGGGTAGAGGGTGAAGAAGAGAGTTAGTTTGCATGCGTGGGATTGGTTAAGGCTGTGAGCGAGAATTTCGGTTAAAAAAGATGAGAGCAGGGATTGTCAACTAGAAGAAAACTTTTTTGTTACAAGTTATCGGGCCATATGATCTAACACTAGGCCCATAAGAAAAAAGTGGGAGAAAAAAACACTCCGGCTCGGAACCTAAACCCCTTAATTCTCAAAAGTCAAAACCCTCTCTATTTGCCAAACTCCATTTCCCCATTGCCGTAGGAACGCTTATAACAAGACACTGTCACTCATGGCGCAGTGGTGGCGCTCCGCTGCCGGCCACTTCCGAACGGTGGCTGCGGCTACCCGTCGGGAATCATCATCACTCCGGATTTCTTGTTACCACACTATTCAAGCGATCCCCAGAGAGTTCACCGGCAGCAGAGTCGCTGCGAGGGAAAGAACGCTAGGTCGAATCCCTGCCGTGGTTTTCTACCAGAACCTTCTAGAAAAGGACCCTGCTGTTCGGCAAACATTTTCGTCGAAGAAGCATTTGGTGACCGTTGAGAGGAAGCAGATTAAGAGCATACTCAAATCCCCCGATGCCTTTTCCTTCTGCTCCACACGTTTTCCTCTGCAGATCCGTGCTGGCTCAGGATCCTCTCATTTGCTTGAATCCGGAACCGTGCTTCCCATCAAGGTTTTCTACTTTCATAAACATTTCAATACTGAATTTAGGAGCTACGAGTACCTTTACTTCATTTAGGAGCTATTTTGTTGCAATTAGAATTTTTGGGGTTTTAATTTTGATTCACATTCATGGAATGGCATTGGCATTGGCATAACAATCTTTTTGCCATAAGGACATAGTTATATTGGTGGTGCATCAAAATTAAACCCTAGTTTTCCTCGCCAAATGAATTGCGATTTTTTTATTTTTTTAATATTTATGTGGCGTGTAGGTTCACAGGGATGAGGAGAGTGGGAAGGTTCTTAATCTGGTGTTTGTTTGGGCTGAAGATGGGATGAATTTGAAGGTTGATGTTCCTGTTGTGTTCAAAGGTGAAGATGTTTGTCGTGGTGTCAAGAAAGGTACCTCTTTTTGGCTTTCATCTACAGTTTATTGGTGTGAAAATTTCAGTTTGTCATAATTTAGGCTTCGTTTGACAATATTTGGGTTTAGAAGGGAAGGAGATATGTGTATGATTAACACTTACTTAGTTGCTTTCTTAAAGTGGTTCTGATGCATTATATATGTATAGATTGTTTCCGATCAAGGTCTCTAGAGCAAATACTGTGATTGAGTAATAACAATAAAAGTATAAAACTAGTCTGAGAAAATTTAACAGTTCCTGAACCAAATTCTGTTGATATTGATAAAAATATTATGCTATTCATGGTGATGTGGTGCCTATCTCTGGGAGTTTGGTAGGAGAGGGAAGGAAAGCTCATTACTGGAGTAGAGAAGGGTAGGATTGGGTGGTGAGGCTATTTGGTAGCTTACATAGGATGGGAAGGGAAGGGAAGGAATGAAGCAACACGACCTTATTCACATCATCAATTTGGAGGGTCATAAAATACCATGTGTACAATGGCAAGGAGTGGTTTCAATGTCCTTCTTCTTTCTCTCTTTGTCCCTATAAACCTCTTCCGAACAAGATCTTGTTGAACTGTCCATGCCACTCCTCACTCTTCAGTTCTCAGCCATTGCTTCCAAACATAGCCTAAGTATATGTAATTTAGATATTTCTTGGCTGAGGGACATTGTAGGAATTTGTCAAAGTAGTTCTCTATCTCTTAGAATGAAACAATTTAGGGTCAATTATGAGGACAATGAATCTGAGGAAGAACCGAAGAAGGGCCTGCGTATGTAGGGATGATTGGATACCCAAAGAACACCTCAAAAGGAGGGGGCGACTGAAATCAGACTAATGTGTTATTGATATTTTCTTTCAAGAGCAAGAAAATCCATGGCACTTGAACATGAATAAAGAAAGAAACTCGAAATTGAAATAAAGAGTGTATTACTTTTGTCAGATATAAATTGTTGTTAAGGCATTGACAGACCTCAAGTAGATGGTGGCGTGGCGTGGCGGTCCTGGTGACAGGGTGGGTGGTGTCTTCAACAAGGAGCATCAGTGAAGTCTACAGCAGGGTGTTGCCGTCAAATCATTATAGCATGACTCGTTGCACAATTGAGAGGGGAGAACATTGAGAAGGTGTGCGGATATCTCTTGGGGGTATTGGTGGCATTATGAATGGAAGGTTTTTGGAGGGTGTGGCACACTAGTGGAAACAAACTGGACAAGCTGGACCCTTGCCTGAATGAAATGAATAAAACCCAGTTTGGTATGGAAAGGAAAGAGCCTTTTAAAGCAGTTTAATATCTGATACTGTTTACCCAATTTATTAGGCCAAGTCCAACTCAATGCAAAACAGCAAAAGTAGCACTAAAACAAGACATAAAATCATATTGGGTTATGGTCTTCTGGAGAATGGGATTATTTCAGGAATAAATGGATATATATGCTGGGTTCTTGACAAGGGAATGTATGTTCTGCTGTAGTTTGATATCCAGTTCGTTGATAGCTGAAGGTGGTCTTACAGAGATATAAAACAGAATTACTGTTGGGGCTGAAACTGTATAGCTTGGCTCAATGCAGATACAAACACCATCTTGGAAGGAAAAGGAGGTTTCCAGCCAACCATATAGACTTAAATTTCAATGAATAGTACACTGGTTGGAGTTGCTTGTGGATGCCCTATGATATGTCCTAGGCCTCCATGATGCCAGCTTGAGGACATGGTGGATTGATTAGGTGGGGAATATTAAGAAGTATTAGGCTTCTAATTAATCAGCCTTAGTAGCAGGATTTTAAATTAGTTCGCAAGTAACAAGAAGGTATAATTATATGCCTAGTTGAGTATATAGGAAGCTTAGGAGCTAGGAGGTTGGGGGATCTGTTGAATATCCCTACACCACAACATTTGTAGTTGAATTAATACTTTCTTCCATTTTCTTGCTTTATTTTGAGAAGCTGCTATAAGCAGTTTCTACATAAGTGCTGAAAATATATATTTTTTAAATTTGAATTATTTTTCATAGTGCAATATGTGAAAACTGAAAAGTGATTGTTTTTCCCTAAGAAAATTATTTACTGTTGAAAGAAAGAATCATGTCCAAAGTCACAGATATTTTACCATTTAGTTGTTAACTTCCTGAGTTAAGCCCTTCAATAGACTGTTTGCATGCTACCTTGTGAAAATATGAGCAAGATAGAGAAATTCTGGATTTAGATGCCTTTTATGCAGGGTTATCTTGTTGCCTTTCTTTAATTGCTTATCTTCCAGTAACAATGCTGTTATCTTGCATATTGACTTTTGTATTTGTTGGGAGTAAATATCAGATTGATCTCAAACTTTGTCATTTCGATATCACTCTTCATTATTATTTTTTGTCATAGCAATACGTTTTTTTCATTCATTATTAGCACAGTTTGATATAGTATTTGGTTCTTAATCACCAGCGCATGCGCCATAATCATGTTGTTTTATCTGATTATGCATGCTTTGAAAAGTAATAGTGAACATACTGAATCCAAGGTTATGCAACTGCTTTAGCTTAAAGACTCTGTCTGTTTCATTAGCTTGTTAGATTCTTTTCATAATGGGCATTTGTTACAGAGAGCTGTGAAAAATAATCATACTGGATAATCGGTTTTGATTTTACTCTAAAAAACAAGGGAGGAAACAATTAAAGTGGGGAAAGATAGTCAAAATGTTTTAAGATGAGTATAACTTTCAAAGTCAGTTGAATTTTTTTGTTCTTATGCGGTTATGCCTTCAGGGGACCGTTATTAAGTTCAGATCAATTAACATTCATTTCGTCCAGGTCAATTTACATAAGTTTTATTCAATTTTTAATTAGGTCCCTATATTTTAAAAATTTCTAATCAAGTCCTGAAAGTGTAAAAGAGGATTTTACGTGGCACTTTCTTAAAACATCTGGTCTTTTTTTATTATTATTAACTAAGTTGGATTCAATGTGTTCTAATGCTATCATGATGTTAACTTTGAATGCCTTTACAGGGGGAACGTTAAATAAGATCAGAACTAGTGTAAAATATCTTTGTCCATCAGAGCACATTCCTTCAAAAATTGAGGTGGACGTGAGTAATCTTGATATTGAAGATAGGATATTCATCCGTGATATTGAGGTTGATCCATCCTTGAAGCTTCTGAGCAAGAATGAAAACATGCCAATATGTAGAGTAGTTCCAACAAGTTTTGGACACACAGCGTGGAGGGATGAATGATCTCAGAACCATTATAAGTTATATTCATCAAAGCAAAAATTCAGCAGGAGAAATGCCAAGGCACAGAATCAATTTCCAAATAAAGAGGTTTACTTTGGTGGGTATGTTGTAGCAGTGATGAGTGCTAGCACCTGCATGTTACAACTGTTTTATATTCGTATAGGTGGCTTTTGAATTTTGATTTCCATGCAGTTTCTTATGGCATTTACGAGTTAGATGTAAGTTCTTGAAGATGAATTGCCATGCAAGTATCTTGAGATGTCTTTTTAGACAGGACCATCTTTATTAGCAGCTCTTTTCTACTTCTGGGTGATTGCCGCCATAGCTATATTACACATTAAGTTCTAAGATGGCTTGTTTACTTAATCCATCAGATTCTATTCAACTAAATCAGAACTAGTAAAACTGTTCTGGACTAATTGTGTTTGTTCTTCAAGGCTTACATCTGTCATCATAGGACTTTGGTGAAACTTTCTTAATTTTTGTATAATTGAGATTTGAAAGACATTTTGTTAACTTCGAAATCTATGGTGTTTATAGCTGCTTTTCCTGGTCTTATAGATCTAAGTTTTTCTTTTAGGTCATCTATCTTTAGTTTTATATTGGTTTTAAGCTTTTTATTTCTGGGCTTTGAAACTTATAAGTTTTTCTATAGGTTTTATTGTTACATTCCTATTTTCAATTTTTTTTCCCCAAATGGTTTTCATTTTTGAGGTGTTGCTGTGTTTTGAACTTGGATTCTGAGGTAAGATATCAAAC
The DNA here is from genome assembly GCA_036250425.1 of Stylosanthes scabra. NCBI lineage: Eukaryota > Viridiplantae > Streptophyta > Magnoliopsida > Fabales > Fabaceae > Stylosanthes > Stylosanthes scabra. The sequence goes on from JASCZI010000105.1 coordinate 17,517, forward strand.
TTTCGTTGCTTCCGAGGTGGGTACGAGATTCGCATTTACTTGTAGGGGTTTCTGCGGTAAGATATCAAACTTTCTTTTTCATTATTTTACTTTTTAATAATGTTTATTTATTTTTTAGAATTTAATTTTCATGCAATACCAATATAAATGTTTTACACATAAACTCAATTATATAGTATTGAAAGATGTTCCGGGGTATCAAATGTTTCATTGGTTTTAACCGTTGATCTTAATAAAAAATATTTTATTATTAAAATCAATTCAAAATCAATAGTTAAAAGTACTGGAACATTTGATACCTCGGAATACCTGAACATTTTCCTATAGTACAATGTCAAAAAAATCTCTTAATTTCGTGATTGGTTATCTTTTATTTATATTATATTATATTATTGTATTTCATATGTAATAATTATTTTTAAATGAAATTTTAGTGGTAATACCATAATACTAATAATATAACCACAAAAATTTGACAAAAAAGATTAAAAAATATTTTTATTGCTTAACTATTTAAAATATTAATTATATATAAAATAAAATAATCTAATTTAACATAAATTACTAATTTATATATTAATATAAATATTTATCTATTTATATAATAATCTAAAAGATTAACCTTTAAAAATACATTAATGAAAAGTTAAAAGAAGAAAAAGAAAAAATAGAAAAAAATGTATTCACTATGATTCATGCAATTATGCTTCTAGTTCTAGGTCCTAACTTACAGTACTATATGTTGGGAAAATTCAGGTTCAAAGTAGAACCACAGTGGAAGCACCAAAATAATTTTTTCACAACTTGTGTAATTAAATAAGCAACACCAAAGATACTCCAAGCAGCAGATAATATGCAGAAATTAATAACAAGAGACACAAGCAATTTTTATCGTGTGAAAACCTTCAAAAGAGGGACAAAAAATTCACGGGACCTAGTCCAGTAAAATCTTTCACTATCAATAATAATGGGTACACAATCACTCCTCCTAGTAGCACTAGGGTATATCAACAATCAACAAAATACATCATCACAACGGATGGAATCAACATAAACTCTCCACAAAGTGGGTATCTCAAATCAGACATAAGAGAATGTAATAACACTAGCAAGTTATATCCTAATGACCAGCACTACACCAGGAATAACATACTCAAATCTCATAAGAAATTGAGCAAGTTTACCAAATCAAGATGTGCACTTTGAAACTGTCCTTTTTCCCTTTTCTTTTTCTCTCGACGGCGGTGATCTCCAGCACGCCACTGTCTTCTTCTTTCTCTCTTACCCTATTCTTTTCTTCATATGGCTTATAAGCCAATTGTCATATTATTGTTATTATTTTAAGTTGGGTTTTGGTTTGGTTGGGCCCAATTGATTTTGGGGAAGCCCACCAACAAATCTCCCACTCCCCAAATCAAGTGGGGTTACCTTCTCTCTGCATAAATCAAACTTCACTGCAGGTAAACTCTTAGTCATCATATCTGAACCATAGTTGTCAGTATGGATCTTCTCAAGTGCATACTCCTTCATCTCCAGCGCTTGACGTATCCAATGATACCTCACCTCTATGTGCTTTGATCTGGAATGGAACGTCGGATTCTTGCTGAGATGGATAGCACTCTGACTGTCACAAAACAACACAAACTTCTCTTGATCTATGCCAAACTCTCGTAGAAATTTCTTCATCCACAAGAGTTCCTTAGAAGCTTCAACAACAGCAATGTACTCAGCCTCTGTTGTAGACAAGGCAACACATTTCTGAAGTCGAGATTGCCAGGACACAGCTCCCCCTGCAAAAGTCATCATATAACCAGAAGTAGACTTCCTTGAATCAAGATCCCCAGCCATATCTGCATCTGTGTAACCATCCAACACAGGTTGAC
>JASCZI010000105.1:21520-34441 GCA_036250425.1 Stylosanthes scabra
TGACAAAACAATGAGTGCAAGTATTTAAAGTTGTACCTTTCACTGGAAGTGAGTGTCTCTTGGCTAACACGTTGAGTTCTTTCTCACTCATGTGGCCAAGACGCGTATGCCATAGATCAGAAGAAGGATCATCAGCTACATTCACCTCTTCTTTGCACAACTTTGCTTGCAACCGGTAGAGAGTAGAGTGAGTATTGTCTTCTTTAGCAACAATGAGAGCCCCTTTGGTAATCTTGCATTTTCCATCACCAAAGGAAGTGCAATACCTTTCTTGGTCCAATGCCTTCACTGAAATTAGATTGAACCGCATATCTGGCGCATGCCTAACATTCTTCAACAACAACTTGTATCCCAAGTTGGTCTCAAGCTACAAATCTCCCATACCAATGATGTCACACACCCCTTTGTCTCCCAATTTAATCTTGCCAAAATTTCCAGCAGTATACGAAGTGAAAAATTCACGCCTCAGAGTAATATGACATGAGGCACCAGAATCCATAATCCAAGTGGAATCATCATAGACAAGATTAACATAATTTTCATCATAAGTGATAAGAACATCATCAAAAGCAAGAGCATCAATTTCATTATCACTTTCTTTACCTTTGTCTTCATGTCTTCCTCTTGACTGTTCTCTTTTCAAGAACCTGCAATTTCTTCTAATATGCCCCGGCTTGCCACAATGATGACAAGTGAAAGTGGACTCTTTCCTTGGCGGTGGTGGCTTGGACTTTCCTCTTGACTTGCTTCGACTCTCTGACCTGTCATTACTGTGAGGTTTTCTAGATTGGCTTCTCCCCCTTGACTCTAAAACAAGTGCTTCTGACTGGGAGGAGGTATTGATCAAACACCGCTCTTTTCTTCTGGCTTCTCCATTCAAAATGCTCTCTTTTACTATTGACAACGTCAACTTCCCTTTTGGAGCTGAGTTAGTCAGTGTCACAACCAGAACTTCCCAACTATCAGGCAGAGAACTAAGCAACAACAAGGCTTGCAACTCATCACTCAAAGTGATCTTATTATTCGTCAACTGATTCACAGTCTCCTGAAAAATGCTCAAGTGCTCCGGCATTGATTTGCCTTCAATATATTTCATATTAACCAACTTTCTAATCAAGAAAGCTTTATTCTGCATATTCTTCCGCTCATATAACTCTTTCAGTTTGTTCCACATCTTCTGGGCATTAGTTTCAGTGTCAACATGTGGATACACGCTGAGATCAAGCCATTGCCTAATCAAAGCAACTGCCTTCCGGTGCAACTTCTTCCATTCAGCATCAGACTTGGTACCTTTGGCTTTATCTCCCTCAATAGGATTATACAAGTCCTTGCTATACAGCATATCTTCCATGAGGGTCTTCCAAATAGAGTAATTTTTGGAATCCAATTTGACCATATTTGGCCTATGCGTATTTTCTTCCTCCATTTAATCAGCACAGAATAAACAACAAAAACTCTTGATACCACTTTGTGGAGAGTTTATGTTGATTCCATCCGTTGTGATGATGTATTTTGTTGATTGTTGATATACCCTAGTGTTACTAGGAGGACTAATTGTGTACCCATTATTATTGATAGTGGAAGATTTTACTGGACTAGGTCCCGTGGGTTTTTTGTCCCTCTTTTGGGGGTTTTCCCACGATAAAAATTGCTTGTGTCTCTTGTTATTAATTTCTGCATATTATCTGCTGCTTGGAGTATCTGTGGTGTTGCCTATTTAATTGCACAGGTTGTGGAAAAATTATTTTGGTGCTTCCGCTGTGGTTCTGCTTTGAACCTGAATTTTCCCAACAAAGTGGTATCAGAGCCGGTGGTTGATCGGCCTGGTTTTAAGGAGTATTTATGAGAAGCATCGAAAGTTTTCTCGACAAGGTCGACAAGGTGGTTCGAGCGGCGAGTCCCGCGGTTTGTGTGGCGGTGTGATGGACGAATACTCAAAATGTGGTGAATGAGCTACGGGAGATGTGCTCAATGTGGAGACTGACACTTGAGGAGGAGATTGTTGAGGTTCAAGTGTGAGTTGACACTAAAGTTAATCCCACATTGAAGGAAATAAAGAGGAGTGAGGAGTTTATAAGATGAGAGACCCACTTACTTGACACATTAAGGTTTTCAGTTGGATGCGGTGTCTTCTCATCTTGTGTTCCCTCACTTGGTTCCTCCCTAAAGTCTCTCCCCGACGGTTTTGCTCCCCACGATGGCCCAACACTATACGACTCACAACACTCCATTGGTTTTTATTTTTATTGAAATACAATACTATAGCACCTTTATTTATCAGAACAAAGGCAAAGGTCAGGATGGGTTTCTCAAATTTGTTGCCCAACTCACTGGATCCGGTTAGATTGGTCCGATCTGTGACCAATTTTAAAAAAATGGATTTTAGGAAATAATACTTATTTAATTTGTTTTGGGACATAATATATTTATTTATTTTATATTAGAAAAATCCCGATTATAACATTCCCCCTCAAGTTGCAATTTGATAATTACTACTGTTGATGCAACTACATAACTAAATTCCCCTTTGAACTTGGAGTATACATATCATATAATCCAAGTTTCAAAAAACAATTTTGGAAAGGAGTTGGAGACAGAGGTTTGGTGAAAATGTCAGTAGCTTGCTCTTTGCTGGAAACTGGAAGAAGCTTGACCAAGCCTGAAGTAGCTCTTTCTCTAACCACATGACAGTCAACTTCTATGTGTTTAGTGCGTTCATAAAACATAGGATTAGCAACAATATACAAGGCAGACTAACTATCACAGCAAATTGGAATTGACTTGTTGATAGGAAGATGGAGATCAGCTAGGATGAACGAAATGTGCTCGATATTCTGCTTCTGAAGAAGAACAAGCCACAATAGGTTGTTTCTTGCTCTTCCATAAAATGAGTAAGCTCCCAAGATAAAAGCAGTGACCAGTGACAGATCTTCTGTCGTCAGGGCAGGCTGCCATATCTGCATCTAAGAAGCCGGCTGGAGAGAGGCCCGAAAATGAAGCATAGAACAATCTCATGGCTAATGCGTGTTTAAGGTACTTCAAAAATCTTAACGCTGCTGTGTAGTGTGCTTAAGTTGGACAATCCAAGCAATGACTTAACTTGCCAACTGCAAATGCTATGTCGAGTCTAGTGGTGGTTAAGTAAACCAATCTTCCAATGAGTCTTCTGTACTGTGGTACATTTGAGTAAGCAGGAGCTCCATCTTTAGCCAATTTTGCAGCATAATCCATAGGAATTGAAGCTGGTTTGCAATCAATCATGCCAAACTCATCAAAGAGGTCTAGCATATACTTCCTCTGATTAATGGCAATTCCTTTTGAGCTACGTGCAATTTCCAATCCCAAAAAGAATTTCAAATTACCAATGTCCTTTATGTTGAAAGCATCATCCAGTTTCTTCTTGATGAATTGAATCTCAACTAAATTGAAAGCATCCCCTGCTTCCCTTTTTATGGCGTGTGTCCTCTTCTTTTGGATTTTTTTTATAAATAAATAAAAAAAACGAAATTTACTTAAATAGGCACGCTCACAGGAATTTACATTTTTAGGTGTCTTTTACTTATCTCAGGCTCTGTGAACCCAGAATACATTGAGTACGTATCTCGAGTTCACTGAGCCCGGAATACGCTAAAATTAACTTTTGTTACTGTTGACGTTGTTTTCTTGCTTTGTTGTTGTGAAGATGAAGCATCCAAGGTGAACAATGAGGATAATGAATAAAGAAATAAACTTGCTGAAGAAACTGACTATCCATGCCATGTGTTTGTGTTTTTGTGTGGTTTTCTTTCTTCTTTTTTTTATGTGTGTCAAGAGGAGACCATCATTATGAATGATGGGGTTGGATATAGGTGGTGGTTCATTTCATCAAGAAAAAGTAGTGAATAGAAAGAAATAAAAGGGATTTTGTGTGAGAAGAATAATGAGAAGAAAGTAAACAGAGAAATGAAGAGAAAAAGAAAGGAAGCATAAGGAAGAAGAAAGTATGAAAAAATGGTGATGATATTTGGAATATGTATATTTTTATATGTATATTTTTTTATAAAAATAAAAAATTTACATCGGAAAGAATGAACATGCATTAATACTTGGAATAAGAAAGAAATAATTAATTAAAAATAATAAATGAATGTTGCATTGGTAGTTGGAATAATAAATAAATAATAATAATTAATGAAAAGAAAAAAGAAACAAACGAAGCTTGACTTCACTTCACTCAATGCAGCTCCAACTTCCCATAAGCTGTTTTGGTAGTATGTCGGGCTCTCTGAGCCCGGAATTGGTGGGAAATTTGATTTTTAACATATCTCGGGCTCAGAGAACTCGAGATACGTACTCAATGTATTCCGAGTTCACATAGCCCGAGATAAGTAAAAGGCGTCTAAAAATGTAAATTCCTGTGAGCGTGCCTATTTAAGTAAATTTCGTATTTTTTTTATTTATTTATAAAAAAAATCCCTCTTCTTCTCTTGTTCAGGTTGAGAATTTCTCGTATTAGAAACAAGAGGTGAACTAAAGAAATTGATATGTGATTGAGTTGTATGATCAAACATTATACATTGTATTTATTTATAAGAATAAAGTTTAGGGAGTCTATAGTTTGTTAACCAATGAGTGATCAATAAGCTTTTTTCTTTTTTTCTCTTTCCTCTTTTACCACACATTATTTCCCCAATTACACTTATTGGCTCCCTATTGGTCCCATAATGTTGGTTCCGTAACATTACTCATTTATAATAACAATAATTCACCTAATTCACCTAATTCATTCCATTAAACCTAACTCATTCCACTCCTAACAATTACTATCAATGATAATATTATCCAATAGCTCGGACTCTAGGTTGATTTTTATGCTTCAACTTCGATTTTTATTTTAAATGGTTCTATCACCTAACATATTTTAGGTTATTTTAGATATACACCAAAATCAGCTATTAAATTAACCACCGATGTATAATACACATTGAAATATAAAATATATATTAAAAATAAGTTAAATTAAATATGTATTTTATATTTCAATATGTATTATATGCTGATGACTGATTTTGGTGTGCAAATAGAGTTGTTGCATATGTTTCTTATTGGATTAGCCAATTTGTTTTGAATTTTAGAACCAAGTACTTAACTCATGTTTAACAATTTTTATAACGATTTTCAAATGTGTTCCTAAGATACAGAAACAACCATAATACCTATCAAATTAAATAACAATGTGGTTACTAGTAAATGATATTTAAGTTGGAGAGTAAGTAATTTTTTGGCCGGAAAATAATTGAGGATTTTAAGTAAAAAAAAAAGTTTAAATTTATATTAGCTATCTTAGGTACCCAACTATCTATGAGCGAGAGAAACCACTAATTTGAAGGTTAAAATCTCATTCCTAATAAACAAGACAAAACAGTTGAATATTCAAAGACCTAAAACCTCATTTAGATAACCACAGAAAAAGAGGGTAAAATAGTTAGCCTATCCATGGAAGCAATGAAACATATCAACAGTAAAGGCTAGTGTTTGTAAATTAATTGGGTGAATAATACTGAAAAATAAAAAATTGGGTAAGTTGTTTGGGAGCATTATCTGGCGGGAACTAAAGCACATAGCTTAAAGCTTAGCTATTAGCCTATTACGCCCAAAATAGCACAACCCTCCTTTTTTTTTCCTTCCGAAGTAACAATGTTTTGTTACAAACAAAAACATAGCTCAGTCACCAAACTGAGATTTCTCTCATCCTTCTGGTTATTAAAAATATTTTAATTTAATAAATTAACAAAAATATTTGATAAAACTGTATATACATTCATCCAAAAAAATAATGTTTTGTTTATCTGACTCAAATTTTTTATATTAAACTTTATAATTTATATATTTAGCGTATGAACTTATAAGTTATACGATATAAAAATATATAGATGGATATATAAATATGGATTAGACTAGGTGTATACTAAAATAAGCTACCTGTATAATACATATTAAAATATAAAATATACACTAAAAATAAATTAAACTATATATGTATTTTAAATTTCAATATGTATTATATATGATGGTTTATTTATTTTATATATTGTTGTACCATAAATATTCTTTTTAAAAAAATCTTTTATTGAGAGCTCAGCAAAAGAAGCCGTTAAGGGGGTAAGCTTTAGTTGTTTATTTGTTAGTTTTGTTCTCTCTTTCTTCTATGATCCCCTCTCGGAAGCCAGAGCCATATCCACTAATAAGATCATCACCCTAACCAAAAAGAAACTTCCAATAACTTGAACGAAGGAACAAAGATTTTGTTAGGACGCTAAAATAACCACCACCTAATAACCATATACGAAAGATTAACATTCCTTAATCCTCCCTTCTTGCATTTTTTCTCCATGAATCCTCCACATCATCATCATTCCATTGTTTCTTCAAATAAAGGTTTAATTTCAATAATAATAATAATAATAATAGGGGAAATCTTAACCCTATTATCTTCATTCTTCTTCCAATAATAATAATCATGCGGTGGATGCACATTTCCTTTTCCAAAGACAAAGACAGAGAAAACAATTACACTTCCTCCTCCTCCGCCTCCTCCGCTTCTTCTTCTTCTTCTTCTTCCGCCGTCGTCGAAAGCCACAAGAAAGCATGGCGGTTCCGAAGCCGGCACAAGAAGCATGCAAGCACCGGCGGAAATTCTCCTCACGGTGGTTATAATAATAAGCATTCTGACGTGGAAGAGGACGGCGCCGCCGTGGCGATCTCGGTGAACTCCCCTCCCGGCTTTCGCACCACATCCACCTCCTCATCTGCGTCGGCATCTTCCTCCTGCTCGTCTGCGAAGCCGTTACCGTTGCCGTTGCCGCAGCGTGATGTGGAATTTCGGCAACCGTCCCCTGTGGGAACCTCCAGCAGTGCTAGCTTCAATGGCTATCGATCAATGGAGGATCGCGATCGAACTGATTCTGCTCCCGATTTCAACCTTTCATCTTCCACGGGGTTCAAAATGAGGAGGTATTTGATTTTATTTTTGAAAATGTTTGAATTTCTGTATGTTCTGCGAGAAATTGAATGATTTTGTTCTATGTTGTTTATCTTGCTTGTTTGATGTAATTTTTTTTAGGGTTTTAGAGGTTTTGATTTAATGTTTAAAAGTTAGAATTTATTATTTAGAATTTTATTTATTAAAGTTTTTTAAAATTTAAATTAAAAAAAATGTATGAATTTATAATACTGATCTGAAAGTCAATTCATTGATCAGAGTAAGAACATTCACTTATTCTTGAAGCATGTAAGAATTTTTCATTTTTTATTCTGAACATGTAAATTTTGGAGGAATTTACTTTATTATTTCTAAACGTATTCCAAAATATAATTATTAACAATAATTGTAAAAGTAACTGCACACAAACTAGTTATTAACGTGGAACAAATTTTTATAAAGTAAGAAAAGTTGATAAAATGATAAATGATGACTTGATGAGACTTCAATCATTTTTTAATCAAATTAGTGTGAGTGAGACTCATACGATAAGAGTTATATTCTGATTGTTTGCCAAAATGGACGACTAGACTTCTGTTAGGATTATTTAATGGACCAGTTTCAATGTTCAATTTTCTGATGCTGTTAATCTTATTCCTTATGTTGTTCATTTTACCAGCAGTGCTTTGTGAAATGGATATTGTAAGAGACTTCAATTTGATTTAGTTTGGTTGTGGACTTGTATGGTCATACTGCAACCTACATATTCTGATATTGAGTTGATTCTTGATTCACTTTTCCTCTGAATCTTGTTGCAGCGTTTTCGCTAGCAACCGGGACACAACACGAAAGGCTGAGCAGCCGGATAATCGGTCACCAAGATCTCAAGAAAACTATGGTGTAAGCCACTCGGGCAAGAGTTCTTCAAATAGTCCCTTTACAAGTCCCAAGATCAGTCCGCGTCGAGCAAGCACAGATGATTTCATTCCATATCATTATGTAGCTCCAAAAGGAAACCAATTCTGGTCTGCACCCGAGATATCTTCTTCAGAGACATCCCTGCATCCAGTCTTTGATTTATCGACATCAGGCACCGATACCTCGCCACGTCTAAGTCCACATGGAAGAGCTCAACTACTCCTTTTTAAGTGCGCAAGTGGACCTCCATCACCCTTACACACCAGCTTGATGAATGAGACTACATCAGCACGCCGAGCCGAAGGTAATTCTGTCAGTGTCCACCGTTTACCCCTGCCTCCCATGCCCAACTTACCTTCCCCAACTGCTGCAACTGGTTACTCCCAGGCTGTGGTGAAATCAGACTCGTTGCCAATGAAAAGCCAATGGAAGAAGGGGAAACTTATTGGCCGCGGCACATTTGGAAGTGTTTATGTTGGCACAAATAGGTATGTATACAAGTTTTGTGTGTACTCGATGATCTTCTCTTAGATCTGTTCAAAGGATTTGAAATAATTTTTTCTTCTTGATAGAGAAACTGGAGCGTTGTGCGCGGTGAAAGAAGTAGAATTATGTCATGAGGATCCAACTTCCATAGAGTCTATAAAGCAGTTAGAGCAGGTTGGTTATCCTATACTTAGAGAGGATTTATGATCATGATTATTTAATAATAATACTTAAATTTGTTATTGAAATGTTTAATAATGAAAACTATGAAAACTATAGTGCACAATGCAGCTCTTTCAAGCTGTAATATTTGATCATAAAAAGTAATTTTACTTCCTAGGAAAATAAGAAGCCTAGTTTAAGTTAATTGATCAATAATTTACTTGATTTACCTATTTTCTTATGTCTGATGCCATAAAAGTGTTTTTTCATGACTCCTAATTTTCATAGTTACTGTCTAAGTCTAAGTACATTAAGCCATTAAGGTGATTCTCATTACCTGATATTTTTAATGACTTGAAAATAAATCTTGTGCTAATAAATTATGGAACAACCCAAAGGTTGTGTATTCTTTATCCTTATTACTAACCTTTATCTGTTCTTCAGGAAATTAAAGTTCTTAGCCAACTGAAACATTCAAATATTGTGCAGTACTATGGTAGTGAAGTAGTAAGTAATCTTCTACTTGAGCCTTAGGTTCCCAACATTAATAATTTATTTCTATTACAACCCCAACATTAATATCATGTTACTTTTTAATAGGTTGGAGACAAGTTCAATATTTATCTGGAATATGTCCATCCTGGTTCAATTACTAAATATGTCCGCGACCATTGTGGTGCCATAACAGAATCGGTCATTAGGAATTTTACACGCCATATTCTTTCAGGGTTGGCATACTTGCATAGCAAGAAAACAATTCATAGGTTGGTATGCTCATACTAGCTGGAGCTTGAAACCTTTGTAGATAGATAGACAAGTATTCAGTTACTTTTGTTTATTGTTGGACAACTGTTTTTCTTTAACATATTTGTTTGTTCCTTTTGAATTCGGAATAGGGACATTAAAGGGGCTAATTTGCTTGTCGATTCGGCAGGAGTAGTCAAACTTGCTGATTTTGGAATGGCCAAGCATGTGAGTTCTAACTTCTAAGTCTCCGCCTAAGAATAATTATATTTTCTTGTCTCACTTCATTGATTCTACTTGCTTTTAAAACTTGTAGAAAACATTGGATTTAAGTTGAAAGGCTCAAAATTTATCGCTTTTAAAAAACTATCTATTGGTTGAGATTTCTAACAATAATTACAATAATTAACAATAATTACATTTCTTCTTTTTTCATTTACATGATTTAACCAATAAACCATTAAAATAATCTTGGGCCCTGATGTTACACAGCTTACTGGATGTGAAGCTAATCTCTCTTTGAAGGGAAGTCCATATTGGATGGCTCCAGAGGTATCTTATTCTTAAACTACATTACTCTGTGATACCTTAATCCATTCCCCTGTAATTTACTGACAATCAATTCTGTTACAGCTTATGCAGACTGTTGTGCAAAAAGATAACAACTCAGATCTAGCTTATGCTATCGATATCTGGAGCCTTGGCTGTACAATCATTGAAATGTTCAATGGGAAACCTCCGTGGTGTGAGTTCGAAGGAGTAAGCACAGTGAAAATTTCTCTCTTGTTCTATCTGAACTTATTAGGAAATGTTTGTATACAATTCCATAACTTGCTTTCAGTTTAATTGAATTCAATTATGCAGGCTGCAGCAATGTTTAAGGTTATGAGAGATACCCCGCCTATACCAGAAACATTGTCGTCTGACGGCAAAGATTTCCTGAGGTGTTGCTTTAAAAGAAATCCGGCAGAGAGACCAACTGCTGCAATGTTACTCGAACATCGATTTTTGAAGAACTCACAACTACTGGATGTTATGTCTTCCACTCAGTTGTTCAATGGAACAACAATCATGGTACATAATAGCACTGTGCTATTGCTTTATATTTGCCAAAGGCATTCGGTTTGCAACTAGTTTTTCTTTTATTCACAGGATAAAACTTTTGGCTCTCATAATCCCACAGGGAATCTAGAAAATAAACCTGATCAGATGCCTATCTCGTGTGAGAAGATTGCGAATGGGAAAGCCGCAGAGGCGCGAGGAGTTCTTATTCCTTCCTTGGATATCTTGCCTGCATACCAAAGACAATGACTAAATCCTGTCCTTAATCTTTTGTCACTTCTCGCTGTGCCGTGTAGTAGCTCAACCTCTTATGCATGACTTTTTTTATGTGCTGGAATTGAGCAAATATCTCACAACGTAGCTTTTGCATAACATCAATCAATATACTGGTAATTTTTTTGTCTGATCGCTCTTATTAATGGATTTTTCATCATTTATGGTAACAGTTGACCCTGTGTAACTAATCAACATATGGAAACTCTTGTAGGTTGCTTGCTGCAATTGAGGTTCTTTGTCAAGTTTATGACTAAAGGAGTGGTGTTGCCTCTATCAGAAATTATGTTGCAACAGACTATAGAAGCAGTTTTTTGTATCATATTAATGTTTATGCTTGACTTAGAACATTGCAGCAGTTAACCTTCTAATTAAAGGGAATTATTATCCCTCCATCAGCATTACAATGAAGTGAATATGTAAATATAATTAGAATGCATCTATCCTAGTTTTGATGGCGATCATGATTATGATTTGGAATTTAGCTTTCTTGAATTGGTAGTGTGCAATAGTTAACTCCGATTCTGTTATACTTTAATAACTAGGAAGGAATATATTATTTTCTAAATAGGAAGAATATAGGAAGCATAGACAAAAGTACACATGAATTATTTTAATGATCCAAATGTATACATGAATTTTTTAATGATCCAAATGTACACATGAAATATTCTAATAAGGGACAAAAGTGTACATGAATTTTTTACGTTCATGTATACTTTTTTCTAACGATAGAATATTTCATGTATACATTTGGGTCATTAAAAAATTTATGTGTACATTTAGGTCATTAAAAAAATTAATGTGTACTTTTGTCCACCCTGTAATAATTTATGTGTACATTTGTCCTTCTTTCTTCTAAAAATTATATTTCAAAAATAATGTTTTTTTTAAGTTGAGATAATATTTTAATTATATTATTTTAATATTTTTTTGGTAAAGATATTATTTTAATATCTATTGTATTATTATTATTATTTTTACTTAACAATAATAAGTAAAAACTTTAAATGGATGTTTTTTATTTTATCACTAAAGCTACTTGTATAAAATCTATTACTAAATATATATTATTAAATATATATAGAATTTAATTTTTATGCACCGTGAGTGTAATCTAATTGTTTGATGAGTTAGTATCATATAATTCAAATTTATTTGAAACTTGAATTTTTTTTTAAATATAGGTTTTTATATTAGAGTTGTATAAAGCTATGTTTTGAAATTTTTTTTCTTATATTGCTTTTGTTGACATACTTTATCTTCTTATATAATGTTCTTTAATTTGCAAATAATTAAAAAAACAAATTTAGAAAAAATTGAATGAGAATGAAAACACAAAAAATGTAATATAAAATTATGAAATAACTTTATAATCATAATATATTTGAACTTACCTAGTAAACAAATATTAGGTCAAATTTAAATTGGATTGAAAGAGTATTGAGCCATTGGTATGAAAGATTAACAAATAAAAAAAAATAATAGTAAGAATCGAATGTAATATGATATACAAAATCAAATTGGCCAAATAATATAATAATAAAAGTCTTATAAATAATACATGTATAAGTAGGCCAAATAATGTAGGAATTGAATAACAAAATCTAATCATGAAGAGTAGGTATCATATAACTCAAATTAATTTGAAATTTAAATTATTTTTTTAAAAATATAAAATTTTATATTAGAGTCGTATAAAGCTACATTTTGATATTTTTTATCTTATATTTACTTTTGTTGGCCTACTTTCTTATATGAATTTCTAAATATAATATAAAGGGCAAGTTACCTAATTGTTGCAAATGGGATGAAAAATTACTCAATTACACCATTCTCTAACATATGATCGGATTGCATCGTTTAGCACTTTATATGGAAACCGTGGCAGGGTGGCAAGTTTTTAAGAAAACAGTTAGAACCTACCACGGTTTATGTTGTCTTGATTTAAACTGAGAGAAAACCATGGCAGGGTGCCGCAGATTTCACATAAACAAAAAAAAAGTGGTACCCTGCCACAGTTTATGTGTGATGTATGTTACTTCGGATAGTATATAAGGCCAAACATTAGCACTGATATGTTAGAGTTTAGAAAAGATGGAAAATGATGAAAGTTTTGTTGCTCTCGTACACCACGATGGTAGAATTAGGTACAAATCTAGAGAAGGTGTTAAATTCACTGATAAGAGTCCAGCTAATGTTTTCATGACACTAGGACAACATTAGTAAATCTGCAAGATAGCATTATTAGGAAGCTTGGTTTGGATGGAGGAAAGCGGGTCAAGATATTTTATCGGATTCCGATCTCCGTCGTG
>JASCZI010000105.1:38494-49116 GCA_036250425.1 Stylosanthes scabra
TCAAATATCTCCTCAAACCACTCCCAACGGGGTTTCCCCTCGGGCATCCACGTATCAAACTCATATAGGCATCCAGTAACAGGTTCTCCATCGATCGGCAACCCCAACTGGTAAGCTACATCCTCCAGGGTAATGGTGCACTCTCCCCATGGCATGTGGAACGAGTGGGTTTCAGGGCGCCAACGCTCCACAAAAGCACTGATCAGTGGCTCATCGACCTTGAACCAAGCATCACAAAGCCGCGCAAGTGGGAGCAACCCCGCCCTCTCCAGGTAGGCCTTTGCACGTGGGTCCAGATACATAGGGTGCTGCCTCCGCACCGTACTGAGGCACCTAATCGGCTGCATGCGAAAAAAAATCAACCTTTAACAAATTAACAATACGTAGCCAATCACACGAAAAATAGCAATAATAACCAAGGTAAAGAGAATCGGACCGGTCATTAAACCAGTGGAGTAACTGGTTCAATAGTTTAAAGGTTCGACCGGTTTACTTAGATATATAATAAAATAATTTAAAATTATTTTTAAAAAAGTATTAAAATATAATATTATTAATTTTCCTTTAAAAATTGCCAACAAACCGGGCCTGTTTTACCGGTTCATCAGTTTTTGACCAGTTTGACCGATTTTTTGCCCGGTTCTCTGCCACATGTTTTTTTACCATGACCCAAACCGGAAAAGTGATCGGTTCCCAATTTTTCCGTTCATACCGGCCGGTCCGGTCCGGTTTTCAGAACACTTATAATCACAGAATACAAAAAATTACGTGTAAAATAACTTCATATCAATTAAACACTAAAAAACTAATTCGCGTATCTAACTCAAATAATTCTTCGCTATCTTCTTTTTAAATAATCCTAACCATTTTCTAGCTACCTCTATAAAATAATATACCAATATTCATTTAAAATTTCAACCTATAATTCCAAACAACTATATTATATACAAAATAATTTAACAACAGAGATTTACAAATTCAAGTTACTTCATTGAAGTTAAAAAAAGTAAGCGTACCAATCGATTGACGTCGCCGGAAACATGCGCAATGTTATCGAGACGATACATAATGTTCCTATCCGCGGCGGCGATCTCTTCAAGCGTTGGTTGAGCCATCCCCTTTTTTTTCCCCTCTAGCTTCTCTCTAGCTTCCTCTCTCTAGAAATTAAGAAAATGAATGAAGTGATGAAAAGAGGAAGGGTGCCACAGATCTTATGCTATAAATTACGAGGAATTCGTGGGAGGGTTTGGGGGTTTTTGCTTGAATGGTTTTGCAAAGAAACCGTGGGAGGGTATGGGGGTTTTTGGGTGAATTGATTTACAAAGAAACCGTGGTAGGGGTGCCACGGTTTACGCTTTCTTGTTACAAAAAACAAAGGATCCGTGGGAGGTTTTGGGGGTTTATGTAAAACCTTTTACCCTCCCACGGTTTACATAGAAATGGCCATTTAGTGTAATTCGATCATTTGCTACCAAAGAGTGTAAATGGGTAATTTTGTTACCCATATGATTTATTAAAGTAACTTGCCCTAATATAAAATTATGAAATAAATCTATAATCATAATATATTTGAATGTACCTAGTAAAAAAAATATTGAGTCAAATTTGAATTGGATTGAATATTGGGTCAAATTTGAATTGGATTGAAAGAGTATTGAGCAATTAGTATGAGAGATTAATAAATGAAGAAATAATAGTAAGAATGATGCAATATGTGATACATAAGATTAAATCGGCTAATTAATTTAATAGTTAAAGTCTTATAAATAATTTAATAGTAGGCAAACAATGTAGGATTTGAGTATTTGTAATTGAAAAGATAATGTTAGTATAGGTTATGAATTTATTATTGACACTAATTAGAAGATAATGTTAGTGGTAGAGTGATAGTGGATGCTATTAAATGATGATAGTATAATTTTTTTAAAAGAAATTCAAAATTCTATAAAAATTGCAAAGTGAGAAAAAAGCTTAGGTGGCAATAGTGTAGTAGATGAGTTGTCAATCTCTTGTTATAGTATAGATAATGTATTAACTTTTATATATATTAGAGTGTTCACATCGCGCGGGTAATTGAGCTAGTTAAAATACTTTTTTATTAATTTCGTATTTGACATTTGTATTTTTTATGAATAATAAACAAATTCGATGTCCAATGAAGGAAAAAAAGGAAATTCCTAAAATCCAGCAAAAAAAAAAATCGCTACCTTATTATTGGACCTTTTTTTTTTTATAATATTGCGTTTTATAAATTACTTTCATAGATTATGGTCCGGTGGTTATCTTTTTAAAGGGGCATGGTCATTTTAAAATAACTATGAAAAAAATTACGTTATTCATATAAGACTTTTATATTTAAAAGGCAGTGATTTATTTTATATTACTGTTGATTTATAAAAAAATTAACTAATATAAAACTACATATTATAAAAAACTCGATTATTAAAATAATTAACTTGATAATTATTTATATGCACAAAATGAGCACAAAAAAGAAAATTGTGTTTTTCTTTCCCTTGTATTGCACTGAGATTTTTCGTTTGATTAGATCATTAGCAATCAAAACGTAACCTTATATCATCAAACTTCATATTAACATGTTTAATTTACAACATATTCATTGACACAAAAAAATAGAACCTAATATAGTACCGACGCAACAAACGCATATTTATGTGCAATATAATAGCCTCAATAATTAATAAAAGTGAATCTAAACTCTTACTGCTTGGTCTGCTTGTACCTATCATCTCTAATGTTGATGTTTTTGTTTACAAAACAGCTCATTTAATGTTAAATGTTAAATTATGTGGTCTCAATCCTTTTTATAATAATAATAATTAAAATTAGTCAAAATACTGAAACTTTTTTTAGAGCATTGTTCTAAGCATGTTCATTATATTTCATCATATACCTCTTAGAAGTGAATACCTTACTATTAACCCTGCAATCTCTCTTGCTTCATCTGTTAATGCAATCTAGAGTAACTACCTAAGGGTAACTCAATGCAATCCATCATTCTCTTAATTCTTTATTTAATAGCATTAGTGGAAACAAATATATATAATAGAAATATTTCTATCGACAATATAGCAATAGTTAAGCTTATTGCACAAGCTTTGAATCAGATTATTAGAAACTAAGCTTAACATGTTTTTTACCTGAACATTAATATAAAACTAAAAAAAAAAACAGCAGCACTAATTGTGGCCATTGGCCAAGTAAAATAACCAGCAACTTACCCATGAACTACTTTATTAATGAAAAGAAAGGATTTCACAGTTCCAAGAAATAATAAACAATAAACAAATGAAAGAACATGTGATAATTTTAAGAGATTATGGTGACAAAGAAATAGGACAAATATAGAAAACTTGTTCAAATACTATAGCACAAGATGCAAATCTGATCTATCAAAATTTATGGGGGATTAATAATAAGAAGAAGCAGCAGCAGCAGAACAACAGTAAGATTATTATTGAACTGAAGAAGTTGAGATTCTATTTCTGTGCCATTAGAGTCATGAACTACAACATTGTCACACAATAGTAAAATTTAACCATAAGATATTGTTGAAAACCTCTCCAAGAATATTTTCATAATAGATATCTACTTCTGATGAACTTAGCAAAAGAGATGAGCTTGCCTCTTGTTAGGGGGAGGACGGTCAAATATTTCAAGTTGGTTGACAGTAAGCATTGAGCTATGCAGAGGAACTATAAAAAACTTGCTACGATATCCAAGTAAGTTATTAACTTTAAGTTTGTCAAATAGGTTAGAGATCTCATCCCATGCAAGCGATATTAATAAACAATAGTAAACACAGAAAGCACAATCCATTGACGGCAAGGAATGCAAAACATAACTTCACAATATGAGAATGTTAGCTAGCCACACAAATTTCTACAAAGTTTTTTAGAGTAATAAAAATATGAAAAGAGATACATCCATCAACTGATTCTAAGCATTAATGTGAATGGTTCTTATTTAACTAATAAAATACAAATTCATGAGCAAAATAAAAAAGGAGCCATACATACCAGACCCTAATCAATATGTGAACCTGACCAAGCATCAAGAGATCAGACTGAAAGTATACATGCCTCAAACATTTCATTCAAAGCATCTTTCTTAGAATCGTGTTGCTTCCTTCTCCTTCTTGAGTTCCCCTCATTCTTTTGTATACACATCCAGTCCACATACAAATCACCATACCATTTGATTGATTAGCCATTTACTCAAGATATATAAATATTATAATTGATAATTGATTAGCCATTTAAATTCCTTTCTATTAGACTATCCAAGGCAAAAAGATAACCCGGCTCTTTCATGTCCTGATTACGGAAAACTTTTCCAGCATTGTTTTTCTAGCTGCAAAATTGATTATTATTGAATTTTATGATATACCATTATACCAACCTCTTTGGCTACACTTTACATAACGGATTGATGATATTGTCCCTAGAATCATCCTTATTCATGCAGTTCCATCAATACTATCACCTCCACCTTGGAAAACCATAGTTATTTAACATAAATTATCCTTGGTTAATATTTCATCTTTCTTATAGAAAAGATAAAAATGCCCCAAATTAAATTCAACTGTGTAAGCAACTCACTCAAGGCCTTCAAGCATAATGATCAATATCTTGAGCTCTTTCCCATGTTTAGTAAGCATTTTTCATGGATCCTACTTCAACGAACAGAGCAACAACATCTGAAAAAAGATAACAATTTCAACATAAACATGGGTTTAAATTTATCAATTAAATTCAACAGCTCACAATTAAATTTGGGAATAAACAAAAAGGAGAAAAGAAATTCTACTCAGAAACCATAACCACAACCTTTATTTTCTTGAGAAAATCAGAGCCAGACATGAGATTTAGAAAAATTTGTCGGACTCTTTGCGGTAGTGGTAGCACGACGATCGGCGGTAGTGGTAGCATGGCTAGCAACGACGCATATGCTTCCCTGGTAAGGAGTTCTTCAACCTCTTACTGTTACAAATGTGAGCCCATCAAATTCAATTGTCTATCCTCCTACCTGTAAATATATATAATCTTATTAAACCATATCCCAAAAACATAATATATAGTTTAATAATCATTCATCATAGTAAGTGGGGCATTATCTAGCAATTTAATTACCTGTCTGCCGGTATACTAAGGAGTCCAATCTTGAACAATGCTAAGTCCCAGTTTTCTCAATGTTAATCTTGTAGAAGTGACTGGAATGCTTCCATCAGTATCTCCACTACATAAATAAAGAAATTAAGTGGATTACAAAATAATAAATAATTACTGTAAAATAGTGTGGATGACATGCAATATTTTTTTACCTGAAAACCCATATCCAAATACCACCAGCAATGAGCTTCTTCAGAATAGGAAGCATGGACTGAGGTGAGCCATGCCAAGTGGTTCATGAGTTTGATGGTGGATTTATATGAAAGCACACACCAATCACACTGAGCACACATGTATTTTCAATCAAACTCAAAATCTCAAAATTAGCAAAGGTAAATAAAGAGTTTGATAAAAAAAAGACAATACCCCCAACTTGATAATTGAGATTTAAAAAAAAAAAAATTGTGTCAAAATTATCGACCAACATATTCCCCAAATTTATTTCTCTCAATTCAGACTTAATTAAATTTGAATTCAATGCTTGCCATAGAAGAGTAGATCATAACTCATAAGTACAAAAACGGTTACAGGAATAGAAAACACTGAAACATATAAAATGAAAATAAATTTCCAAATGAATGCATATTCTGTTAAACCAGCAAGCACAATGAAAAGGCTGTTTTAGTTTTATGTTAAAATGGTTTCAAAATTTGAATTCAATGACTCCCAAAGAAGAGCAAATCATAAGGACAAACCGTTACAGGAATAGAAAAACGCTAAAACATTTAAAAGGAAAGTAAATTTTCCAAATGAATGCAAATTCTATTAAACCAGTAATCACAACGAAGAGCAAGTCATCAGGACAAAAACCGCAACTGTAACATTAAAAACGAAAATTTGTTTTTTCTTTTAGGACCTAAAAGGGGAGATTTTTAAAAAGCACAACTTTTGAGCATGGGCAATATTTGACTCCAAAGTTACTGCCATAAAAGACCAGCTCCAAAGGACAAAAACGGTTCCAAAGGACAAAACGGTTCCAGTAATAGCAAACCACAAAAACATGGAAAACCAAGCTTTGGCTACAAATGAATGCAGATTCTCTTCTGCATCTTGTTTTTTATATTTGTTTTTTATGACCTAAAAGGGAGGAAACAATAAAAATCACAACTTTTGAGCATCTTCGGTATAAAAGAATAAAGCACAAAAACAAAAACTTCTGATATGTAAAAATGAGCATATTGAAGATCAATATTTCACCTTGAAACAGAAGACCCAAAAGGGTGATAACCTGGTCCTCCATGGATCTTTCTTCACCATAAAAGTCTCTAACACCACCATCACCAGTAGCAGAAGCTTCAGCACTACCACCATTCATCAATGTGCTTGACATCACTGCTAACAGTTTCCTCACTCCCAACACCACCCTCTACACAAAGATTATGAAGAACTAATAATAATAAGAATAACACACACGACAACACTACCAAACTGTTATGTTTATAGCTGCTCCTTGATTCTTGAAACCTCTTGTATATAAAAATTAGATAATCAAGAACGTAACTCTTATATATAAAAATTCCACTCATAATTTTTTTTTCAGAATAAATTATTCGATATCATATTACTTCATCCATTATAAAATTTCAAGAGAGTTGATCAACAACCATTAGCAATGACATTCTCAATACAAAATTAAAAGACAACAACTCACCGAGAGTTGATCAACTAATTCATCTGAATCACCCGCTCCTTGTGGAGATGATAGCACAGATACATCAATTTCCTGCCATAAGAGGTAGTAACAAAACAAATGATCGAAGCAATTTTTTGTATATTTTTGTAATATGAACATTGTAATGCATATGTCCTATTTTTGTATATTTAAGTACCTTAGTATTGGGAGGTTTTAGGACACCAACCGCTTCCTCCAACAACTCTTCTCCACCATATCTGAACCTAGATCCAAAAAAACCAAAACATAGGAATCAAAATGAATTCAATCGAATTAAAAAAAAAATCAAAATAATGAAAAGCAAAAACCTATCTATGAAATTAATAGGACATATGCATTACAATGTTCATGTTACGGTAACAGCTATGGCTTCAGCCTCAACCTTCGCCTTCTTTCCAGATCTCGACCCCTTATTTTCTCTCTCTAAGATCTCGACCCCTTCTATGGAATCAATGAATATGGTGCTGACACATGTCAACCATGTGTGAACTTATTTTCCATTACAATAATTATACACAATCAAGTGGTTTTGCCAACCAAGTCCAACCAGCTCTCTCCACACAGGCGCTAGTTTCTCTCTCTTCGTTTTACTGTAATTTTTTTTTCGTTTTTTCTTCGTCACATTAAGAAGAGAGGAGAAGGATGATGACAGAAGTGACGACGATGATCACGATGATCAGCGATAACGACGGTGACAGCGGCGGCGACGATGATGAAGACAGTGGCAAGAAGATTAAGAGAAAGAAGGATGAGGAGCAGTAACAGTGACAAGAGTAGTAGTAGAAGAAGAAGAAGAAGAAACAACAACGACTGCAGGAAAGAAGAAGAAGAAGAAGAAGAAGAAGATATTGATTTGTGTTTTATTCATCAAATTCGTTTCTGTTTTCTTTTCAATTCCGTTTCTGTTTTTCTTTCAAATCCGTTTCTGTTTTTGTGAAATTCCAATTCAGTATATGAAATTCTGTTTCTGTTTTATATGAAAATTTTGTTTCTGTTTTATATGAAAATTTCGTTTCTGTTTTCGTGACCCAAGTCACGCCTAGACATAAATAAGACCACGCCTAGGCGTGGCACCAAAATCGTTTCTGTTTTTTTTTTCAATTTCGTTTCTATTTTTCTTCCAAATCCGTTTCTATTTTCGTGAAAATTCAATTCAGTTTTTATATGAAATTCCGTTTCTATTTTTATATGAAATTCCGTTTTTGTTTTATATGAAAGGCGTGGCACCAAAATCGTTTCTATTTTCTTTTCAATTTCGTTTTTGTTTTTCTTCCAAATCCGTTTTTGTTTTCGTGAAAATTCAATTCAGTTTTTATATGAAATCCCGTTTCTGTTTTTATATGAAATTCCATTTCTGTTTTTTCATGAACATCTAATTCAATTTTTGGTTATCATCATCAACAACAGCAGCAACAACAACATGAACAACAGCAGCAACAACGTAACAGTGGAGAAGAAGAAGAAGAAGAAGAAGAAGAAGAAGAAGAAGAAGAGAATTACGAAAATTGTGGTGGTAGCAATGATGGCGACGGCGGCGGCGGCGGCGACGGCGGCGGCAGCGGCGACGGCGGCAACATCGTAGTAGCAGGGAGAATGAGAAGGAAGAAGAGGAGGAGGAGGAGGATGAGGAGCGGGAGGAGTTGTTATAGCAGAGAAGAAGAAGAAAAAGAAGAAGAACGAAGAAGAAGATGCGGTTTTTGAATTTTGGGAGAGTGAAGGGCGCATGCAGTGTGTGAGAGTGGGGAAAGATTACTTGGTTGGACTTGGTTGGGGTAAATGCTTGGATGTGTAGCATTGTTGAATTATTATTATATTGTAATTGTAATTGTAACTAGCGTATTGCCGGTGCGTTGCACGAGATAACATTGTGATAAAAATACTATCTGATAAAATGTTTTATGAAACTTAATTAATTTAATTAACAGTATTATTTCATTTTTAATTATATTTATATATTAATTTAAATTAATAAAACTTTGAACCGAAAAAATTATTATTCAGTCGAAGAACGATAATTTAAATTTAATTTCACTCCTTAAAATTAAAAAATTTGCCCATAAATCAAATTTTAAAATGTTATACTAAATTAAACTCACGAAAATTTTAAATTTGTTGATTCTAAATTTCTAAAAATTTTAAATTATTAGGAAAAGTAGGATTTTATCATATATTAGTTTTACAAAACGCTTCGGAATAGGAATGATTGCCTAATTAAAAAGAATATTATTTTCTATTTAAATTCAAAATTTAATACAAAAACGATAATTGTTTATATCTCCTCGTTAAAATGTCCAAAATTTAATCAAGTGAATAAGGAATTAATCCTTTATCGACAGAATTAAAATAAGATCATGATTGCATTATATTTAAATTTCTTTATAAACACATGTTATTAAACTTTTGAATTTTAAAAATTTCAAAATCAATAACAAAGGCAAAGGTTATATATATGTTTATAAACACATATTATTAAACTTTTGAATTTCATATAATAGACCTTTTCGAATAGAAAAATGAGCCAATCGTTATATATATTTATTAAATCTAAATATTAATAAATGATATTTAATTTATTACTCAATAATACTTTCTATATATTTATTTTATTCAATTAATTAAATTAAAAAAATCATTTATTTTATATAAAATAAAATATCATTTTAATGTCAAATAAAAACTTGTTCATACTATTTCTTTTTTGTGTTATTTGATATGGAAATGCTTTTCTTTTTAACATAGAAATAAATGATTTAATTAAATAAAATTGGTGTACATCTAACAAATGTGTTTTAGATTTTCACACCACAAAAATGAATATTTACATTATATACCCCGCCTCGGTTAAAATTATAGATGCTTTTTAATTTTAAATTTGAATGATAGTGTTTTCAAAATAAAATTTCAAAATCATATCAGAAATTTGATTGACGGGATATTTAAATTTTAAATCTCTAATTAATTGCTCTTTTATTAGTCGCTATAATGATTGACCAATGATACTTAAAACAAACTCATAATGAAATATGCCAAAATCTGATTAAAATGCGTGCTCCTTGATTCTGGTTCAATTCTCTTTTATCTTTGATTTCTCTTCTTGGGAACCTTGATCTCACATTAATTTTCTTCTTTAATGTTGCTTGATTGTAGCAATGAAAATTGATTCTTTCTCTTTTCATTCCATGTAGTGTGTGTTTGGTTTAGCTTTTGTAAACTGAAGTTGAGTTTAACTTAATTCTACTAAAAGTGATTTTGATTATAATTGAGTTTGTTTCAATGTGATTTATGTTTGAATACTCTAATTTAAAAGTGATTATAATTGATAAGATATTTTTTGGATAACAAAGATCAAAATCACTTTTAGATATGAAATTACTAAAAGGGTAAAGATTATATTAAATTATAATTAATTAATATTATAACATATTATAATTTTTATAATTAGAGGTTATTAAATTATAACATATTAACATTATATACAATATTAATATTATGTACGTATTATAAAAAGTTATATAAGATATATATAATATATAATATATAATATATAAGATAATACTAATATTTTTTATTCTAGTATAAATTATAAATTGTATTAAAAACATTACATAAAAATTTACTTCAGTTACACAAAATAATATCAATTACACAAAATTAATCTACACCTATTTTTTTTGACACTCAACCATACAAGTAATATATTCTAATATTTCTAAACAAAAATTATCTACAACTAAAGTAAATGGCAAGAAGAAGGATGA
>JASCZI010000105.1:56838-85573 GCA_036250425.1 Stylosanthes scabra
CTTAATTTTTTGTTCTTCATCTTAATAGTTTAGAATCACTGAGAGGTGTTCTTAACTTATCTAGGGCTAGATTAATTAGATTGAGAGATCTATTAGTTTATGCTAGCTGGAAATTAGATCACATAATCAATTAAGTCTAACTAAGTCAAGTTAATTGTTATGTAACTAATAATTCTGTGGGTTAAAATTGGATTAGAACTAGTTTGGATATAGTGACATTTAATCTAATCTAGGATCACTTTTGAGACTCATGAGGATTAGAATCGGATTTAGATCTTCATCTAGTTATTTGATTAATTGACTAAGAGAGTAGCTTTTGATTAGGTAATTAGAAACTAAGTTACTAAGAGATTATGGCTTAGTTACACTAGATTCGTTGTGCTTGATAACTGAGAACCTAGAATTAATATTCGAATGTATGCATTGGCCCTCAAGGGAAAAACATCTCCAAAGCTCTTAACATATCATTCCATTGATTTAATTACAAGTAATTATCTGCACTCTTTACTCTTAATTTTGTGCACATACTCCATCAATTATTCAAAGTTTTATTTTGATCTGATTAGAGTAATTAATAGATAGTATTGTTTAGTTCTTTATTCCTTGTGGGAACGATACCCACTTCACCGTGGTATTACTTGCACTCGAGTTTGTTGATAGCATTGCATCATCTGTCGCATGCTTACTTCATCCACAATGGCTATTGTGTCAAAATATATTGCTTCGGCAAATAATTGGACCGGCATTCGATATAAAATCCGGTTCACGCTCTTCAAAACATGACCGTCTATACATTCGCATAGACCACGCTGGAGCTCTGCAAATGTCATCGTCGAAGGAATGTAAAACGAAACCGGAAATTCACACCTAAATCTCACACCCTCTTGTGTATTTCGGATAATCTCTCCATTATAGTACACCAACAAATTAATTGTATCCATATTTAAAAAAAAACGTAAGATGAGCACTCCTAAAAAAACACTAAGTTACTACTACTACTCAAGATTTTGAAAGTTGGCTATGGCAATTGTTGAAGCACCTCAAGCCATTTATATATACACAGCAGGGAAGGCAACCGGCGATGCAGGTCACACTCAAAACGCTGCTAGCGTGTTGAGCCCAAGCCGCTGCTAGCGTGTAGAAGGAAACACGCTGCTATCGTGTTGGATTCCATCTTCTGACAAATCCACATACTAGCAATTACACCTTATTACTCCATTTTAGCTTAAAACTCCATTTTTCCTTCCATAACTAAATTCTTTAGCCATTCTACGTACGTTCCTTAGTTGCTGTTGGAATAATTGAATGAAACTATATTTGATAAATATATAATTATAAATAGGGTAGTGCATATACACCCAACTAAGCAAACCTTCTCCACTCTCACCCACATGCGTGTACCCAACGCCCACGCTCTAACTACCGCTACGTACTCACACATTCCCGCCTCCGCCTCCGCCTCCACCTCTTATTCTGCCTCCGCTTCCGCCTGCACCTCTGTTACATTGTGGTAGTTATTGTTGTTGCTATTGTTGTTGTTTCTGTTCTTCTTCTTCCTCTTCCTCTTCCTCTTTTTCTTTTTCTTCTGCCGCCGCTATTTCTTTTCTGTTGCACCGTTGTCGTCGGTGTTGCAATCCCTGTCGTTATCTTCTTTTTTTCTGCTGGTTCTTCTTCATATTTTTTGTTCGTTGTTGTCTTCATTGATTTCATTATCATCATCATTTTTTTTCTTCTTAAATGAAATTCAAAGTGAGGAGAAGGAAGAGGAGGAAAAAGAAGATGAACAACAAGAACAATAACTGCAATAACAGAGCAATCGTCGAACAGAAGATGTAAACACAACGAGTAGAATTTATAAACATAACGAACAGAAAATCTATACTTAACAATAATAAAGGAAACAAAGAAAACATACGAATTCAAAACCAATGCAAACAACAATTTTCATAGATTTAGATTGAAAATAATTGAAATCAATTTTCTAACATTAATGAAGATTTTACAGATTCAATTGAACTTCAAATTAAACAATCCAACAACAAGAACAATAACTACAAAAATAGAGCAACCTTCGAACAAAAAATGTAAACACAGCGAACAAATTTTACAAACATAACGAACAGAAAATCTAAACTTAATAATAATAAAGCAAACAAAGATTATGTTCATGCTCTTTGAAAATTCTGTTCGTGCTATTTGAAAATTTTGTTCGTGCCCTTTGAAAATTCTATTCATCGTAATTTTCTTTAACTAATTTATGCTTTCAAGTAGATTGAATATTTTATTAATCTTTTCATCTAAGAGAGAAATAGCCTTATTAATCCTTTTGAAAAGAAAGTAGATTTATTCCTCTATGGATCATTTAATCTTGCATCATTTGGCAAAGCATTCATGAAATCAATTCAAATAACTATATAGCATCGAACAAAAAATTCAAAGGTAATGAACAGAATGGTATTAGATATGTTGAACAGAACATCATCCCAATAAACCTGATATTCAAATAAAACTAAACATAGAGTATTTTAAACTATAACCTGAATAATATGAATAAAGATTTGAACAAATCTAAAATTCAAATGAAACTCAATGAGAGAGTTATTGATCTAACATATAAAGAATAAAAAAATAAAGAACTAATGACATCTTCTCCCTGGAACATAAAATTTCTTCTTCCTCAAACAAGTCTTTTGATTCAATGAAACATCTTTATGGAATTTTTTATTTTAGTAGCAAAGCCTACTCGTTTAGCCTACTCTTTATGGAAATCATTAGCTTCTTCAATTGTTAGAAAAGTCATCCCAATATTCGAAATGTACTCCCAACCTTCGGAATGTACTCTCATCAACATGACACAAACCTGCAAAAAAAAAGGGCACGAACATATCATTAATATTAGAACGAACAGAAAACTTAAAGTCATAGAACATGTTTTTTAAATTTAACAATAATGAACCAACTGAAAAATATAAAAACTCAAAAAATGCAATGCAAATAACTCTATACATTCAGACTAAAAAACAATCGAAATCAATTTTAACACATGAATTAACAAATTACAGTGACATCATAATAACACAATCCACGATCAAATTAATCAAAACCTAAAAATACACAAACATTGACTGAAAAATTAGGGAAAACCTCCACAATCTCCTCTGGTGCATGATTCGAACTCAATTTGCAGAGAATTAATGTATTTGAGACTGAATCAACCATTATTTGAACTCAATTCGAAGCAAAAAAATGAGGAAAAAGATGAAGAACAATACGAAAATGATGGAGAAGAAGAAGACGATGAGAATGAGAGAGGGAAAGAAAAAAACGAAGAGGAGAGAGAAAGCGCGAAGAGAAAACGTTGAAGTTGAAATTAATAGAGAAAGAGGGGCGCGTGAAGTATATTGTTTGGTTTGGATTTAGTTATTAAAAATAGGTGTACATAGAGATTAATTCAAATATTATGTGCATAAAAATAATAATTACTTAAATGAAAGTATCTAGTTTTGAAAAACTGATTTTGGCAGTTATTCAAATGTAAATAACATGAAATTACATATAATGATAAGTTTTTAATTTATTTTATTTATTGAAAACAGCCCCGCTCAAATACCCCGGTTAATGAGCCAATGTGTGTGACTATGTATAATATATTAGACTATCAAAAAAAAAAGTCTTGATAGTGAATATTAAAAATCCATATTGGTCCCCTAATTATACTATTCTCAAAAAATCTTCCCTGATATGTTTATGATTTTATCCCAACCGAACCCACTTGTAATTTGTAAATGGTTTTATTTTAAAAATTATTTTTTTGTGTTGATATTTACGTTTTCGGTATAGTAAATAGGATGTATAGAGCCATACAATAGTACATATAGCATAGTTGTAAAAACGGGACCAGCCGGTTCAATCGAAAAACTGATGGCCTGTCCGATTTGGTTGTAAGAAAGGATCGAACATGTAGTTGGACCGATGTGGACCGATCAAAATCGGTGACAATTGCAAATCAGCTGAACCGTGCAAATCCACGGTAGTCCAGCGTGTTGAGTGTCTATGGTAGTTGAGCAGAGAGTTCCGCGTGTCCATGTTAGTCCAGCATTAGAGATGATGAGGGGTTCAAATTTGTCACAAGCAGCATATGCGTTTGGTTATGAGTATTGAGACTGAGACTGGAGACTGTAATTCAGTATTGTGTTTGTTGAACAGAGACTGGAACTAAAATTTCAGTCTCAGTCCCCAAAATTTTAGTATTTTCAGTACCTCCAAATTGGAGGGACTGGGAGACTGGGGATTGGGACTGAAATTTTAATAATATTTTTTTACTCAAATACCTTCAATCAACATTATAGTTTCCAATACTAACATTTATTTTTGCTCCATCAATTTAGTTTAATCTCTATCTCTCAGTCTCTATCTCTAATTAATTTTAAACCAAACACAATACACAATCCTATTTCAGTCTCAGTCTCTCAGTCTTCGACTGAGACTGAGAGATTGAGACTGAAATAGGATTGTGTATTGTGTTTGGTTTAAAATTAATTAGAGATAGAGATTAAACTAAGTTGATGGAGCAGAAATAAATGTTAATATTGGAAACTATAATGTTGATTGAGGGTATTTGAGTAAAAAAAATATTATTAAAGTTTTAGTCTCAGTCCTCAGTCTTTCAGTCCCTTCAATTTGGAGGTACTGAAAATACTGAAATTCTGGGAATTGAGACATAAATTTTATTTCCAGTCTCTGTCTAACAAACACAATATCAATCTTTCAGTCTCAGTCTCAGTCTCAGCACTCAGGACCAAACGCACCCGACATGACCCTCGCACGCCAATCTGCTTTGTTGTCTTGTGAGATTTTTGGCGCAAATATATATAATAAATGTTTTTACATTATTTTGTTTTAATTTTATGCCCATTTGTTTTTTAATTAATTATACTTTACTAAACATGATTATAAATATATTTTTATTAAATATGCACATATAAAAATAAAAATATCTTTATAGATTACATGTCTTTTTCTTTCCATGCCTATATGATATTTAATTATTTTTTTTCCAATAATTACTTATAATATGTAAAAACTAATAAGTTTAAATTAATTAATCAGTTACTAAAATCTGAAAATTAGTTAATTTAGTATAAAAACAAATTTTAAAAATATTTATTATAAAGTAGAAAATTTAAAATTTATATAATTATTTAATATTAAACGATTGAACCAATGACTCAACGGTTAAACCTTTAAATTAGTAACCTAATAGCTTGATTGGTTCAATAACTAGGACGGTTTTTACAATTATGACATATAGCATTGCTGCTCTTTTAATCATTCTTATAATTTCACTAAATTCATAACTGAATACACATATTTTTTATTTCTTTTAAGTCTTTAAACTTATCAAATCTCTATATTTAGTAGGTTTTGATGGTGGTAGATGGTATATAAAAAGATAAAATTGGCAAAGGAATTTTGACCTTATATTAAATATAAAAATTATGACGATAAGGATAAATTTAAAACTATTTAAACATTAAGAGTAAAATAAAATTGAATAAATTAAATGTTAGGAATATTTTAAATTTTTTCGCAAACTACCTAGAGAATAGATTACAGAGCACATATATATAACAGTTTATGTGCTTTTTCTTATTTAATTTGTTTAAATTCTTTGAAAAAATGGCTTTACGATGTGATACTGAGCATCTATCTATGATTGCAAGGATTAGAATTTGATCCTTATTAAATCTCAAAAGAAATAATTTTAACATAAAACAAATTAGAAAAAAAAGACAAATGAAAAAGATACTCCAAAATCCAAAAGGACAGCAAGAGTTGTATTAGAGATGACCAAACAAAATGTAATTATTTTCACTATTTTTTTTTATAAAATTCTAAAATACTAAAATACCAAAAATAAAAAAACGAAAAATAGAAATACAAATTACTCTCACTCTAAGTTTATCAATTCTTACATACAATGACGTAATATGTAATTATAATTAAAGAGAAGCTAGTATGCTACTGTGTTTCTTTTTATAATTTAGCCTTCTCAGTAGGCATGATCATTATTTATTAGTGGGAGCTGGAGTTTAGCAATTAGCAACATTCTCACCGTGGAGCGTTTGATGTGTTTTCATATCACAACGCGTCATATGAAAAAAATATGAAAGAATCCACATAAGCTGAGTTTAATTTAGTGGTCAACAAAGTAAATAACATTCTCCTAAAATAAGAAAAGGAGCACAATAAGAACTCTGCGGCAACGAATATTAAGACAAAAACAGCACATATCAAATCATCATTCAATAAGCGTCTTAACTCTTGGGTAGGATTTGGTTCCTTTGTTTTTGGGACTACTCGAGGAGAATAAAATTTAATATTATGTTTATTTAAAATAGATTAAAATTTTAATTTCAGTCTTAATTTTTAAAATTTTAATATTTTCAGTATTTTTAGTTAGAAGAGATTGGAAGACTAAAAACTTTGACTAAAATTTTAATAATTTTTTTTATTCAAATACTCTTATGTAACATTAAGGTTTTCAATATTAGCCTTTGATCTTCCTGAATTGAGTTATTCAATTTCTACATTTCAGTATTTATTATTTCTTAATAAATTTAAGGGTAAAGTATACTTTTTGTCATCGAAATTTACTAAAAGTTTTAAAAATATCCTTAAGTTTTATTTTATTTCAATCTTGTCTCTGAAGTTTTCAATTTAAATCAAATATACCCCTAAAAATTAATTATTTTAAGAAATTTAAGATTAATTTAGCAATAATTTTATAAGAACAACCTTCAACACAAACAAGTTAAACATAATGTTCTGTTATTATTAATGAATTTATGCTAAAATTCTTGAAAATTTAGCCACCATAGACATATTTGATCGAAAACTCCAAGAACAAAATTGAAACTTAGGGGTATTTTTAAAATTTTTAGCAAATTCAGAAACAAAAAAATATATTTTCCCCTAAATTTAAATCAAACACAATAAACAAACTTAATTCAGTTTCACTTTCCCAATCTTAATCTTTCCGTCTCAATTTCCTAATTTCAATCTCTCTTTCAATGGCACCCTTAAGGCTTAACCTTTACTACTTTTATTACAAAACCATAGCAACAATATTATTAATTACTCTTTTTCAATTCTATTCTAATTTTAAATAAGATAGCGAGAGACAGAGTAATAATGAGAAGTAGTGATTAAGAAAGAGAAGAAAAAATAGAGTAAAAACCTGTATTGATACCATATTTTTCTATAAGACAATTAATTAAATGGATTAATCTATAACACAGGAATAATTCTCAAAAACTTACATAAAATAAAAATTTATTGGACCTCGGAGTGTTTGATTTGGAATTCCTTACAATTAACTCAGGAGTTATTAAAATAATATTTAAAAATATAGTTACCTATATGATGGAAGATAAAATGCTAAAAAATATTATGGATAATTTTGATTTTCATTAATAATTTTATGAAAAAAATATTATGAAAAAATACTTAATCCTATCTTTTATTTGCCTTATTATGTTGATTTCTTTTATTTTTTAAAAATGAATTTAATTTCTATACACCGTTAGTATAAAATAATTTTACACATACATCTAATTAGGTGTTAACACATCATTAAAAGTAATTAATTTTTAAACCCACTACTTCTAAAATCATATAAATGCATAAATATAATTAGATGACTGTGTAAAACTCTTCACACCGTCAAGTGCTTCAAATTAAACTCTTTTAGAATTCTATAAAAATCAAATTCTAGATATTTTGGTGATAGAAACCTAATGATATAATCTATTGAGAACATACAAAAGCAAGAAAGATCAAAGCAGAGATAATAGAAAGAAGCAAGACAGAACTGAAAGGTAACTTGAGATATAGATGATTAGTGTATTATATTCTATGATACACGAGAGTTAGATTAATACAATAATAGAATATATATAGAATAGAAAGCACCTCAGGTATTTTAGGTAGGGTATATGGTAAGTAATGATTTTAATAGTTGATTTTAATTATAAAATAATTTTAAAATATATACAAATTAAAATCAACAGTTAAAATTATTGGATTATCGTAAATCATTAAGATGATCTATTTCGTATAGGATAATAGATCCCTCTAATATGTATAGGACTATTTTGATATAAGATTAACTAAACTAAATCCTAACAGAAAGGATTTATGTAATTAAGTTTTCCTTTAGCTAGACATATGCGAAATAAAAGTTTAATAACACTATTTATTTGATCCATATAGTCGATCCACTTACCTAATGATATAAGATTTTATTGTTGTTGCTGCCATCATCTAGAATATAATTACCTAAGAAATACTTAAATTTCTCTAAAATTAATGTTGTTCCTTCAAAATATTTCCTTATCCTTATGTGAAACTAAAACAAAAACTAAAGCAGTTATTTATGGAGGGAGCCACAGAGGGAGTATCACCTTTTTATCTTCAAAATAAATGTTGCCGCGTCTATTTTATCTTGTTAGTGATCGAAATGTGAAATTCCATAACGCGTTTAACTTTTTGCATTCTATAAATATTCTTCATTTTTAGTTTATTTCACTGTGGTCTCACAGCAACTGCAGTTGAGTTCAATTCTTGTTATCTTCAAAGTTTCAACTTAACTATGGAGTGTAACTCCAATAATAATAAGAGTACTTGTACTTTTGTTCTCTTTTTATGGCTCATCATGTTCCTTTGTCCTCTAACATTGTGTGATCTTAGTTATGATTTCTATGATAAAACTTGCCCGTCCCTCCTCGAAGTTGTTCGGACGGAAATCTTGTCAGCCATGGCGGTCGATCGGAGGATGCCGGCTTCTCTCTTGCGCCTTCATTTCCATGATTGTTTTGTCCTTGTAAATAAGCTGCGATTATTTTGTTTTATTTTTGCATTGGTTGTTAATATAATACTATTTTAGATTTCCAATAACTGTTATTTTCATTTTATATTTTTAATTAAAAAATTTTTATGGGATCAACTCGTTTTTTTTGTCTTACTTTTAAATCAACATTAGTTCATTTTTCTTTTTTATTACTAAAAATGTTGCCTTCTAACGTTTTTTCTATTTATTAATTTTTTTTATATATTAGTATATAATAAACAAATTCACTTAGTTTTACTTTATGTCTAATATATTTATTTATAAATGTAATATAAAAAAGGTTAAAATGACAAGTTTGTGCAATCGGATACATAAATAAAAAGGTCTTGCCAAAATATGTGTATCCCAAGAATATATATATATATATTAAGAGTACTATAATTTTTTTTATTGAAATATAATTTATGTAAAAAATTAATTTTTTTTACGTTTTCAATACATTGAATATAAAAAAACGTGAAAAAATTTTCATTATACTATTAAAATGTAATTTTAGAGTACAAAATAGGTAAATTCTAAATAATAATATCTAGTGAAAGATTATATTGAGATTGAGTAAAAGGAGTAATTTTAATTTTATAACCAAAACCCTAAGCATAAGTTTTGATTTCTAAATTGACCATTTATCTGTTCTTGACTTCTTTAATTTTTTTATTTATTTATTTTTTATGCACAGGGTTGTGATGGGTCTGTGCTACTTGATGATACCATCAATTTTAAGGGGGAGAAAAATGCATTACCTAATAAGAATTCAGCAAGAGGATTTGATGTGATTGACAAAATCAAGTTTGTTTTAGAGAATGAATGTCCATACACAGTTTCATGTGCTGATATTCTTGCTATTGCAGCCCGAGAAGCTATTGTTCTTGTAAGAGCTTCTTCTACCTTACTAAAGTGGGTATACAATATTTAATTTTTAGGGTTAATTTGGTAAAAAACAACAATAAATATTGCGTTTGTTGTAATAATCTTTAATAATGGCAAAATATACAACAGTTGTTATCTAACTACAGAAAAATTACCCAGATATTGTTTTAATTAGAAAACAGCATTTTCATGACCAAAAGTAAAGCCTTTTGTTTAATGTCTTATTTCCGAAACATGAATAATAACTTGCTTTAACTTTATCAGAGCTATGGACCTCGTTGGAGGGTACTCTTAGGACGTAGAGATGGAAGAAGAGCAAGCTTTTATGGCGCAAATAATGAATTGCCTTCACCAACGGATTCCATAGAAAATATTACACACAAGTTCAGGTGCAAAGGTCTCCATAGAAAGGATGTAGCAGCTCTTTCTGGTTTGATTTTTTTTCTTTTGCATTCTCTCTCTTGTTTTTATAATTTAAAATAGACAAATCTAGGCAAAATTTGAAATGACAAAAATGCACCTAAAAAATAATTAACAATAAAAAATTAATTCTTTATCTATTTATTTTTAGTTAACAATATATAAATTAAAATTATATAAACGTCATATCATATTATCACTTTTGTCTATAATTCATTATTTTTTAAATCTTTCTTTTATCATTTTGAATATTTTATTTATACTTTTATTTATCCTCTAAAATCTTTTGTATGCAATTTTATCTATTTGCTCTAAAATTTATTCAAAAGTGTATGAATCTAGTCCTTTTTCCCCTTTTTATTTTGCGATGAATTCTCATGTTATGTCACTTATGTGTTATATGTTATAGATGCATAATGCATGTGTGATCATCATGAAACACAGGTGCACACACCATAGGCGAGACACAATGCAAGTTTTTCAAGGAAAGGCTATACAACTTCAATAACACTTGTAGACCAGATCCAACACTTGATCCTACACTTCTAAAAGAGTTGCAGAACCTATGTGGAAAGGTGAGGGGGCATTTGCCCCCACACTCATCTCATAAATTTTTTAAGAAAAAAATTAATAATATATAAGGGTGTTTTCACTTAAAAAATTAATTGTCCCCATTTATTTTATTTGTATATTTTTACTTTTTGTTTTTCTATTTTAAATATTTTTTCTATTATATTTTATCTCCGAACCTTTTTATGTTGAAATAAATGTTAAATAAATAACGAAATTTTAAATTTCTTATTTCTTAATTCATTTTTACGATTTTTAGTCAATAAATGATATTCAATAACTCTCTTTTTATATAATATGGTTTTTTTTTTGTGTTCTTTCTATGATATGTTTGATCAAGTGCAACATGCAAAAGCTTAATTTTTTTTTTAATTTTAGTCTCCCACTTTCTCTAACTCCCCTAATTCTCCATTCATATTTTTTTCTTTCTTTTTAATTGTAAATTTTAATTCAAATATTCAAAAAAAAATTCATCAGATATTAATATATTTTTATTCTCTTGGTGGCTTCATATATTTTATTTTATCGTTAATGAGTTAATTCTTATTATTTTTTATCTTTATTTATATTTTAAACATAAACATTATTATAATAAGTTTATTATATATATTCATTCTTCGTGTGATTATATATATCTATTTTGTTAAATTAATATAATTTAAATTCATAAAATTATTTATATATTCATATATATTTTTTAATGATAATATATATATTTTGTCCCCACAAAATAAATCTTTTAGGTCCCTAATTGTGGAAGCCCAAATAGTTCATTTGATGCCAATCTTACTGCCTTGGACCATTTCACTCCATTCATATTTGACAACAATTATTACACAAACGTTGAGCACAAAAGGGGGATACTTTCGTCGGATCATGCTCTAGTTGATGACCAAACCACTTCTTTCTTGGTCAAAGAATATAGTCAAAATCAGGATCTGTTTTTCAATGACTTTGTAGTTTCAATGGAGAAGATGGGACGCATTGGTGTGCTTGTAGGGCAACAAGGGGAGATAAGGAAAAACTGTAGGCGGGTGAATTATTACTAGTTTCTCTCTCTTTATATGTTATTTTTTTTTAAAAAAAAAGGTTTAGAAGAAATAATAATTTAGTCTTAATGTGTTATGTTTCTTACTATTATTATGATTTTTACTTATTATTAAAATCTAAACCTTTAAAATTACGAATTTCATAAAGCACAAAATAAACTAATATAATATGAGAACTAATAATTGAGGACCATATCTCTAAACTACTATGATCTAAACTGATGATAAATTGTAGTTCATGTAGCATTATTCCCTATTCGTTGTTACAGATGTCAAATTTAAGTCTCTTTTTATACATAAAAAAAATTTACTGCAATCTTAAAGAAATAATAGGCTTATAATAGTGGTCAATATAGCATATGATGAGATGAAGAAAAGAGGAAATGAAACAAGTTCTATAATTTGTTCATCTTCTGGTCGACGGAGGACGTATTTGTACCTAATTAATTAGATGAGTTAGATCCACTGCTTGGTGTTCTATTAAAAGAATCCACGTAAGCTGCATTTAATTTAATGGTCAACAAATTAAATAACATTCTCCTAGAATAAGAAATTAAAGGAGCATATAATAAGAATTTTGCCACAAGGAATTAAATACGCATACACAAAAGCAGCGCAATACTTACAGATCAAATCATCAAATCGCCGTTCTAAGTCTTAATTTTTACTGTTTTTTCATTATAAAACCTGAGAAAAGTTAAAGTTACTTACTCTTTTTCAATTCTATTCTCTAATTTTAAATGAGAAGATAGAGAGTAATGAGAAGTAGTGATTAACAAATTAAAGAGTGAAAAAAAAAAACAGAAAACTAATAAAATTGACCGCATAGCTGACTAATAATGCAAATTTGCCGTTGCTGCAAAATTGAGGCGGAAATTTGAATTCGTAGTCAACTTGGTAGTTAAGGTCAATGAAATTATACTGGTTGTGAAAATATGAAATAATGCGTACAAAAGAAAATATCTT
Organism: Stylosanthes scabra; assembly: GCA_036250425.1. NCBI lineage: Eukaryota > Viridiplantae > Streptophyta > Magnoliopsida > Fabales > Fabaceae > Stylosanthes > Stylosanthes scabra. Next base: position 69,622 of record JASCZI010000105.1, read on the forward strand.
TATTTTTGAGTGATGAAATGGTAAATAGGTAATTATTTATTTATTTATTTATTTATTTATTTTGTGATTAGTACATGAGTGAGTATCAAACCGAAAAATTGAGAAAAAGAAAATTTCTAATTACATGAGTAGCACTAATCGAACTAGCCTCTGTTGGCTAATTCTTTATTTATTTAAAAAACCCTAATAAAATTAATGTTGTTCATTCAAATAATTTCCTTTATCTCTGTGAAACTAAACAAATAAAGAAGTTACTTATTATGGACAGAGGGAGTCTCACTTTTTTATCTTTAATATAAATAGTGTAATTTCGATACATTTGCAATATAAATTATTCACAAATATTATTTATAGATTAAAATTTATCCATCAAATTAATCACTAAGTATTAATATTTGTGTATAAATATATATATGGTTTAAATCATTTTTCAATATGTATTTTATAGTCAACATATATTTTACATTGGTGAATGATTTAGTAACGAAATTTTAGTATAAAAATAACATAACTCTAAAATATTTTACACAGTTCTCTGATGATCATATCTTTTTTTTTTATGACCATTCAAGCGATAATTTATGATGTGGTGTTATGTAATTTGGTTATATTTGTAAAAATATCTTGCTTTTCATCAAAATTAAATTCCAAAGTAAATGGTTACCGACATGCGATCTATATAATTATTAAGGATAAATTCTTTTTTAGTTCTTAACGTTTAAAACGTTTTATTTTTGTCCTAATAAGTTTCAATTTGACTCAATCAAGTCCTACAATTGAAAGTTATATGAAAACTTAATGTCGTAACTGGCGTGATCGTTTCTCTCTTTGTCTCGAAGAGCCAATATAACCTTAAGAAAAATAATTTTGAAACCCAACTCATAAACCTAATTATTATCCTCCTAATCTCTACATAGAGAAAGTTTTACATTTTTTACATTTTTAATGTTTTAAAAAAATAAATATTTATGAATGAATTCTTTACCCTTTAAGTATTAAGTCGATAATTAGGCTTATTAGTTGGGTCTCTTTCGACTGTTACGTTAATTCGCTATGTAGCTAAGGTCCAACCATCCACGAGCAGCAACAGTGACTTTCTTTGTTCGATCCTAACGCAAAAATGATGAATAATTAGAATTTTAAGGATTCTCTTTAATTTGTTACAAGAATGAGAAGACAAAATGTCAAAATTTGCAATATGAAATTTTTGAACGTAAGAATGAAGTAACTAATTATCGAGTAAATGGCCACAACAGCTGCAATGTTAAGCTTTCATCTAGCCTTTAACGGTGAGACTTGATTAAGTCTAATTAATTTTTTTTTGGATTAAAATAGGACATTTTAAATGTTCAAAACTAAAATAGAATTTGACTTAAATGTTAGGTACCAAATGAGTAATTTACCTATTAATTATTTATCTTCTACAATGTGAATTTGTGAAATTCCATAAGTGGTTTTTCCTTCTATAAATTGCTTCAATTCATTTTCAATTTACAAGCTATATTTTTGTCCCACAGCAAGTGTAGTAGTTGAATTTTGTTCTTGTTATTTTCAAAGCTTCAACAACTAATAATTATGGGGTTTAACTCCAATAACAATAAGAGTGCTTTTGTTCTCATTATTATATTGCTCATCATGTTCCTTTGTCCTCAAACATTGTGTGATCTTAGTTATGATTTCTACAATGAAACTTGTCCCTCCCTCACCGATGTTGTTCGGAAGGAAATCTCTTCAGCCATGGCGATCGATCAAAGGATTCCAGCTTCTCTCTTGCGCCTTCATTTCCATGATTGTTTTGTCATTGTAAATAATTATTAATTAATTAAGCTCCTATATATTATTTTGTATTTACATTGGTTATTACTACTTTTTCTATGCATAAATAATATTAATAAATGTTACGGATAAGTATTCTTTGATGTAAAAATCAATTTTGCCATAACTCTTTTTTTCTCTCAAAATTGCCAAAAACATTTTCATTCCATTTTAAAAATATCAAAATTAAATTTTCTTGACAAAAATACCCCTCCCCCAATCCAAATCCCTAATACCCCTTCTGAAACCAAGAGAGAGATGAAATCAAGAGAAAGAGTTCGAAAAGGAAGAGAGATGATGACGGCGCGGGCGAAAGGTAAAATCGTTGCCGTCGTCGCTGGTAAAGACGAGAGAGAAACACGACGGAGATGAAAGAGGGTTCTGCCGCTGCTGCAACTCCGAGTTGTAGTCGTTCCAACCATGATATCGCCGTCGCCGTTGATGGTATAGTCGTCGTCGTTCATAGAAGCACTGTCGCTGTCGCTGGGGATGAGAGAACGCCATGGCATCGCGTCTATTGCCGTCGCCGGTGAGCTCTCCTGCCGTTTCTCCCAATGCTTTGTTCTGCCGTGGCTGGTCCTGCCTCTGCCATGGGTTCCTATGCCGTCGCCTCTGTCTTTTGGTTTGCTCCGCCACCACTGGTGCTTGAAGGAGCCACTGTTCCAAGCCTCCATTCAATCACCTTCAATTGGAGCTACGGTGTCGTTTTATGCGCCACTTGGCTGAAAGATCAACCATCTCAGTCAGAGAGAAGAGAAGAAGCTCCTCCATTTTTTTGGAGAAAAGCTCTGTACAGCATACACCCACACACACACAATGACGCACAAAATAAAACAACCATTTTCTTCTTTTTCTCTTTCTTTAATCGCATCTTTTCTTGCCTCCAACCGCTTCCACCCTTCGGTACTCATCTCTCTTCTCTTCTATGCATTCAATTTCATTAATATTGGACATATTTTTGTTTTTTTTTTTTAAAAAAAACTTTTTAATTAGAGTTTTTCCGATTGAATTTTGAACTTCAATTCAGCTCGTTCGACATTTGCATTTCTGAATCTGTTATCAATTTCAGTTGTTTGGATTGTATGTAACTAGTTAATTAGATTGATGAGACATCTCATGAATTCGATTGGGCAAGAAATCTCAAGGAATTGAAAACATACTTTTTTCCCATTTGTTTTGATTTATGGATATTAGTGGAGATATTTATGTATTTACGTATTGTTTATTTTGGAGACAAATTCATGTTCTTTTGTGATAATTTCTTATTAGGTTAATAGGTTATTGCCAACAATGGCAACTGTGTAGTTTTTCCTCTTATGCATTCTGAATCATGCTTGACTGATTAAGCTGGGTCTCAAATGTTGAGATGTTGTCAAAATTTCTAGCATATGTATGTTCACGATGATGATGAGTTTTTATTATTGTTTTGTTACATAGAGTAACAATCACATGGGCAAAATAATATGATATTTTGATAAAAAATTAAATGTTTGTGGCAATTTTGAGAGAAAAAAAGAGTTGTGGCAAAATGATTTTCACATTTAATTTTTATGGCAAAATGAATACTTATTCCTAACTGTTATTTTCATTTTATTTATTTGTTTATTGTTATATATTTGTAAATAATAAACTAATGCATTTGGTTTCACTTTATGTCTAAGTATATTCATGAAAGAAGGGACAAATACACATGAATTATTACACGGTGAATAAAAGTACATATGAATTTTTTAATGACCCAAATATACACATAAATTTTTTAATGATCCAAATGTACACATAAAATATTCTATCGTTGAATAAAAATATACATGAATATAAAAAAATCATGTGTACTTTTGTCCCTTATTAGAATATTTCATGTGTACATTTGGATCATTAAAAAAATTTATATGTACTTTGATCCATCGTGTAATAATTTATATGTACTTTTGTCCATTCTTCCTAATATATTTGATTAAATTTACATTTAATAATACTTAATTATATCAATATCAATTCTTAAGTATCATTTTCACATAAAAATACTATGTATGAGTTTCTATTAAAAAAAACATTCATTATCCTTTCCCTGTTACCCTATATAGCAGTAGCACAATTCATACTTCTAAATTATGAAAACAGGAATAAGAAAAAGTGAAAAAGAATCAAACCAGTAAGCACTGTTGCATCCTTTGCATCAAGACCTTCGGTCTTGAACTTGTCTACCATAGTTTGTGTGGATTCAAATGGTGAAGGCAATTCATTAATTGCCTCTTCAAGGCTTGCTGTTTTTTCATCTCTACGACCTAAGAGTACTCCCCAAAAAGGTCCATTGCTCTGATGATAAAGTTAAAATAAGTTATTATTCATGTTTTTGGGGAACAAGAAACAAAAGACTTTAATAATTTTGATCATGAAAATATTGCTGTTTTCTAATTATTTTTTTTAAATGTCTGGATAATTTCATTTTTTTTGTTGTAGTTAGATAATAACTTTTTTTAAAAGCTTATTTAATTATTTTACAACAAACACAATATTTTTTTTTTGTTTTTGCCAAATTGACCCTAACTAAAAGTATTGTATACCCATTTTAGTAATTTTAACACAACCTAAGGAAAACATTATATTAAATTATTAAATTAGGCGGATTCTGTGCCACTTACAATTTTGTGGCACCATGCAACAAATATTTAGAGATGCAGCGGGTTATCTGTAAAACAGGTTACAACTTTTTTTATTTTAACATTGATGACTATGACTAATTTGGAATCAGTATTGATTCGAAAATTGGATTACATGATAAGAAATTATTTACAGTCCACAAAAAGAAAAAGCAAAACAGAAAATAAAAAATGAGAAAGACAATAAAATAAAATAAAAATAAATTATGACTATCACTTGTGTTTAATAATATTTTAATGATTTATAGAGTCTATTAAAAAATCTAAAATTTAAATAAAAAATATTTAATTAGAAGAATAACCAATACTTACAGTATATTATACATCGAATAATATTACATAATATTCTTTTAGTTATTTATTGTTAACTTCTTTGATAAAAATAAATGCGAATATTTAATACTTATTATGAAATAAAAAATTAATAATATTACATACTAATTTTTTTGTGACTAATAATATTACATACTATTTTATTACTTAATGTTAATTTTCTAATATTTAACGTTTTGCATTAGAATTTATTACATATGTTGATAGCAAATTTATATTTCAATAAATATTTAAATTTATTATTAAGTTAGAAAATTTAATAAAATAAAATTAATTTTGGTGCTTAAATAGAAAATAAATTTGATAAAAAAAATATAGTGAAATTTTGGCCCATGATTGACATTATTGCTTGTGCTTTTGCATAGGACTAGGGGTGTCAAATGGGCCGAAAACCGCTGGGCCAGCTCGCTTAACCCGTCAAAAAAGGCGGGCCGGGCTAAAATTTTCAAAACTGCCAAAATAAAAAAATCCGCCTAACCCGCCCCGTTTAGTCCGCGGGCTTTGGCGGGGCGGGACGGACTAGCCAGCCGGGCCTTTTTTTATTGCTACTTTTAAAAAAATAAAGTAAATAATTGGTTAATTAGTAAGAATATTATAAGTTATTGAAATATTTATAAAATTATATTAAGAAATCAATATTAATTAGATGTTTTTAATAATATTAATTAAAAATTAAAATTTTTTATATATTTTTGAAATTATATATATATTTTTAATTAATTTAATTATTTTTTTTTAAAATAAAAAATTTGGCGCGCTTGGCCCGCCTACCCGCCTAATGGCGGGACGGGGTAGAATTTTAGGACCGCCTCACTAGGCGGGGCGGGACGGGCTAGCCCGCCCTAGCTTTTGGCGGGCCGGGACAGGCTGACCCGTTTGACAGCCTACATAGAACTGTCTTTTACTGTTAGTTTTAGTCAAATTATATTAAATAATTGTTTTCAACCTCTAGATGAGTCAATAGACTCCATTCTTGACCCGCTCAACAAAAATGGATTAACAACAATATCTCTTTCATTCTACCATGGTTTTTCGCGTTTTTGGTGTCTTTTGATTCGCCTCTAAACACGGTAAGAAACCCACCATGTTATTAAATGTATCTCAACCAAAATATTTATGGGTTTTTTAGAGCAAGAACAAGAATAGCAAAATTTTTTTATGAGTTCCACCATTGAAGCTTGATTCTAGCTTTAACTGTGTAATAAAGTTTTTAGCAAAGATTTTTTGAAAGTAACTTGATTTTCAGATGATTAATTATATGCAAAAACAATTATATAAACAAACAGTTTTAAAATGAGTTTACTGTTAATTAATTAATTAAGTAATAATAATGGTGATTGTGAAATAGCAAGGTAGAAGATCAGAATCTCTTACAAGAAGAACTGCTTCTCTGGCTGCAACAGCAAGAATATCAGCACATGAAACTGTGGATGGATTATGATCTAAAATAAACTTGATTTTGTCAATGACCTCAAATCCTCCTATTGAATTCTTATTAGGAAATGCACCTTTCTCCCCCTTAAAATTGATGGTATCATCAAGTAGCATAGACCCATCACAACCCTGTGTCATAAAAATAAAAAATAAAAAATAAATAAAAATATTTAAATTCCAAGAATAATAGATATATGGTCAATTCAGCAATCAAAACACATGCTGAGGGTTTGGTTATAAAATTAAAATTATTTTTTTTACTCAATTTCACTGAGAATTTAGCTATCTTATACCTCTAACGACTAATTTTAATAGTATAATAATAATACCTATTTTTATATTTAATGTATTGAAAATATAAAAATAATTTTCTTAATAACTTTAAGTATATATGAATTATTACACGATGGACCAAAGTACACATAAATTTTTTAATGACCCAAATATACACATGAAATATTCTAATAAGTGACAAAAATACACATGAATCTTTTATATTCATATATATTTTTATCCAACGATTAAATTAACATCTAATAATACTTAATTATATCAATTCTTAGACCGTGTAATAATTCATGTAATAATACATATGTATTATTACATGTATATTATACAGTGGACAAAAACAGGTGCACACACCATATGCATGACCCAAATGTAAGTTTTTTTTTTGGACAGTGGATTGGACAACAGTCCCCAATTTTAAGCATTTACGAACTCACGCGCACACACCCCTACACATTTTTGTTCATTTCAGCTCATGAGGGGAATCGATCCCCCTACCATTTGAGAGTGCAGCATTTTTGTGGGAGCAAGGTCACCACTAGGCCACTGCCCAGCTGCCAATACAAGTTTTTCAAGTAAAGGCTATTCAACTTCAATAATACTAGTAAACCAGATCCAACACTTGACCCAATACTTCTAAAACGGTTGCAGATGTTATGTGGAAGCCGAAATAAATCTTTTGATACCAATGTTGCTCCATTAAACCCTGTCACTCCATTCTTATTTGACAACCAATACTTCGAAAACCTTAAGAAATAACATGGGAATACTACTTGACCAAACCATTTCTTCATTGGTCAATGACTATGGTCAAAGCTAGGATCTGTTTTTCAAGGACTTTGCAGCTTCAATGGAGAAGATGGGACTCATTGGTGTGGTAGTAGGCAGGGCGAAACTAGACTAATAAAATTTCAGGGGGTTGGGTTAAATGATTTACTAAAATATTTTATGCTAAAATATTAAAAGTTAATATATAATTTTAACCAAACATGAATGTCAAAATATATATATATATATATATATATATATATATATATTTAATATTCAATTAAATAAAAATATACTACTAACCTCTATCTTGTTGAATGTTGACATATATATAAATAAAATACTAATGTATAATAATTTTTCCCTGCAAAAAGACAAAATAACCTCTATTAGTAAATAAAAAAGCGTATCCTAAATAAAGTGAAACTAAAATATACAAAAATTACCACTGGCCACTTACAAGCTGTTATCAAGAAAAAGATGATCTCCGCTTTTTTTCAATTTTCAAAATCATCTATTATTGAATTTGTGTCAAAAGTAGTTGCCAATTCCTTTTCAATGTAAATGACCAAATTGTTAGCAAGAAACTCATCAACCATCTTGTTTCGGAGTCTTGTTTTAATAATTTTCATGGCTGAAAAAGCTCTTTCTGTTGTTGTTGTAGACACCGAAAGAGTCAAAATAAGACGTATTAATCTATCAACCATATGATAAGTTTTTTATTTTCCTGTTTCTTGCAACTTTTTTACATAACTCAGAAAGTGTGCCAATACCCTTCAAATAATTTAGTATATCATGCTGATAATGTTGCAGCCTAGACTTCAAGATATTTAGTTCATTAGAAGGAAAGTCACACGGATAAAACTTCTCTGCTAGCTTGCTAATTTCTTCAATATTGAAAGATTTAAAATTCTCCTTAGGATCCAACGCACAACTCAAAGTCAAGAGCTCTATTGTTTACTCATTAAATCTACTATTCAACTCTTGTATCTCAGAGTCAATTGTTGCCAAAAATACATCTACTCTGTAATGATGTTCAACTGTCATATTTGGTTGACGAGATCGACCCCTTCCAAAGACATATTGTGCACTCATATCAGGAACTTCAATCTGATGTTTTTCACAAAAACTCACATCCATCATCTCTTAATTGTTGAAGAAGCAATTTTAATGTAGAAACAACATGCATTGCATTAAGAATATCTTGAGATTGTTGTTGTAGTGCTTGACAAAGAACATTAGTGATTCCCATAATTTCCTTCATCAAGTGCAAAGTGAAAACAAATTCAAATGACAGTAATATTTTAGCAACGCCATAAGCCTCACCTCTTTGTGCATAAGTCGCTCCTTCTTCAATGACATTATTCAGAACAATGATGGTAGCAGTGAACATTTTTACCAAGCTGCAAATAAAATTATAGTGAGAGCTCCATCGAGTATCCCTAACTCTTTGCAAAGTACTTACTTGATTTGCACCTCTACCTGTTCCCAATTCATCACGAGCAATCAAGTTTGCAGTATCAATTGCTTGAGCTTCTTGTAATTGATAATGTCTTTTAGAAGAAGCACTAACAATAGTGACAATAGAATTTAACTGCGTAAAAAATTCATGAACCTGGAGTACCTCTCTTGAAGCTGCCACTAGTGCTAACTGTAACCGATGAGCAAAACAATGTACATAATATGCTTGTGGAGAATCTTTAAGAAATAACGCTTGCAAACCATTCCACTCACCTCGCATATTACTAGCACCGTCATACCCTTGACCCCTAATGTTTTCAACTTGGAGATTATGGTGAGAAAGGACAAAGATCAATGCTTTCTTTAAAGTTACTGCACTAGTATCAATGACATGCACAAGATCAAAGAATCTCTCTCTAACAAAACTATCTAAAGTAACAAATCGCAAAACAATAGCCATTTGCTCCTTTTTAGATTCATCTCTAGCTTCATCAACAATAATGTAAAATTTGGCATCTCCAATCTCTTCTCTAATTGAATTTCTCAACTTAGTAGCAAGAATATGTAGAATTTCCTTTTGAACATCACTTGAGGTATACTTAGCAATTTTTGGAGCATTTTCCAAAACATTCTTTTTCACTCTTTCATTGTAAGATCCCAAAAATTTCAACAATTCAAGAAAGTTACCTCTATTGCTTGAGCTTTAGCTTTCATCATATCCTCTATACGCGCAACCTTGAAATGTCAATCATTTGATACAATCTATAGATGCCCCAACCGAATTCGGTTATTTTCAATCTCTTCCGATGTTTGCTTATGAAGAAGTCTGTCAATATGTTGTGATTGCTTCATCAAATTATCACATTATTTTAGCGCTTTATGATGGAATGAGTTATGCCCTTTTCCAATGTGATTAAGAAGAGCACATTCTTTTCCACTATTTACTTTCTTCCAATTCCTGAAACCATTCTCAATAAAAGCATTTGAACCTATATTGACAGAAGGTTCCTTTACAAAAAGAAAGCATGGAAAGCAATATATAGCATCATCTTTTATAGAATATTCTAACCAAGATGGATACAATTTAAACCATGAAGCTTGAAAGCGACGATGATTTTTTATCACCGAAACATGGATAGTCATCCAGAATTGGTTGATTTGGCCCAACATTGATATATGCCCGGTAAATTTCATCTCTTTGATTTGATGGAAACTTCGAAATCATTGGTCGCATACCGGGATCTCTGTCTAATTGAAAAACATCTAGTTGAGCCGAAAAAAGTCTTTGACGTTTTGAGCTATTTGATGGTTGCTCAAGTGTTGAAGTAGTAACAGTAGAAGTATCTTCAAATTTTCAATCTCTTGGTCTCTCTTTTAAAAAAAAATGCATCAATGGTTTTCAATTTGCCCATAATTTAAATGACCAAATAAATTCCTTCAAACAAGTATACAAATAAATTTAGGATAAACTAGATTTAAACTTGCGCGATGCTCGGAAAAATACAAAAATATAAAAAATGTATTTTTTAGTCTTAGAAAATAAAATTACTTAAAACTACGTGATTATGTGAAGAAGACATCATATATTCTATTATTTTAAAAAATTCATTACTCATATACCAAAATTTTCGAATACTTATATTAAACATTAGTAAAAGACTAAGAGGGGACATTGAAATAGTTAGAATAAGAGGTATAAGATTATGTGAAAAAAAAAGATAAAAAAAATAATGTTTAGTGAAAGTTAATTTCGCCGTTTGGCTGTCTACTTGTCGCCGTCTTAAGAGAAAGTTTACGACGGAAAAGAAAAGTGATTGTGGTGGTAGAAGTGGCAAGAGCGGCGATGGTGTATTGGTGGTGATGAAGTGCAGAAATGATGGTGGTTATAATGATGAAAATGATAGTGGCGATGGAGATGAGATGAAGATGAACGTTTGTGAAAGATAAGAGGAGAGAAAAGAGACATTGTTGGCTATTGTTGTTTAGAAATTTATCATAAGTAATTATAAGGAGTGAATAATAATACATAATGAATATTTTTTATTATTCAATATTAAAGAGAAATAATATAAACATTGAAGACATAAAGAATATGAAGAGTAACCTATAGAACAGTAAATAATATAAAAATATGAAAAGTATACAAAATGTGAATTAAAATGAAGTAGAATCCTAAGTTGAAGTTAAGATCAAATTATAATACAAAGAAATAAGCCAATGCATGCCACATTGGAGAAAAGTATGTTGTGGCAAAATATGAGAAACTTGAGTATTTGAGAATGATTCTCAAGGTACCTTGGTAAATTCTTCATATACTTGTATAATATATTAGTGTTTTGAAAAATGTATCATCTAATACACATGTTTAATTTAACAACTAACCTATAAAAATAAACTATGATCATCACTCATATATCAAATTCTTTAAATATTTATACAAAATATTAGTAAAATAATACTAAAGATGGTGAATGAATTTTTTTTTGTGACCAAAGATAATGAAAGAATTGCAATGGCTAAAGTAAAAAGTTTGATATTACGTGAAATACAAACAAATTAAAAAAGTAGTATTTAGTGAATGTTAATTTATATAGTAAATAAGAAGAAAAATTGTCTACTCGTTACCATCCTAAGAGAGAGATTAGGATAGAGAAGAAAAATGATAGTGGCGGTAGAAGTGACGGGATTGGTGGTGGTGCCGTTGGTGGTAATGGAGTGCGAAAATATTTGTGATGGTGAAGATGATGGTGGCTAATGCAATAATAGATGAAGTGAAATACTATTTTTTTATTTGGTAGCTGAAATAATATAAACAAAATGGATGTTATGTAACGTCTTGGACTTTTATGATAAATGATAAATGCTACCATAAAAAATGAGTAATAAATATTAGTAATATAGTAATAGAAATAACATATGTAACGTCTTGGATTTTTATAATAGAGAATAAATACTAACATAAAGAGAAATAATGCATATAGGATTTAGGGTTTAGGAGTAATGCAAAGGTTAGTGTAAGATGTGAGGAGGTTTAAGAATATGCCATTTGTGTGATTTTGATGACATGGCATTTTAATAGGAAGTTGGGATGCTAAGATTGAATGTGAAGTTACCTTGGTCTCTCCTTTTATATATTATAATAGATGTATAATTAAAATTCTAAACCCAGTTCAAGTAAACTGCATAACAAATATAGCAATATATATATAGATATATATAAACAAAATTGAAAATTGCATACACAGTATAATATAAAATAAGAAGCAAAATAGCAATCATATTCTTCAATCTTAATTCTTTTGCATTTTTTATTACGGCATAAACAATACAACAAAAAATGTATTCAAATCAAGGAAAGAAATTAAAATTTTCTTACTTATATTTTACTCCTTACCTATATATAATATTAACCTTTAGTAGTTAAAAGCTTGAATTACGTTACGCGAAAAGAATATAAGAAACAAAATATGACCTGTAATTGAGAAATAAGCTTAGAGTGAATAAATAGGCTTTAATCTAAAAAAAAAAGTTAAGTAATATAAAATAATAAGTAACAACCAATAAACTATGACATGCAATTGAAAATATGATATATTATTTTTACTAATCAATTGAGAATTTGAAAAGTTGCTCCCTGTAATCCTACTCCTACCGTCCTGGGAAGGAGAAGAGACTAGAGAGAATGATGGAGAGAAATGTGGGGTCGAAAAAGACAGAAAAGAGTCTGATTAGGTCAATCAAATATTTTAATATATTTTATGTGTATTTTTTTTATGTTAAACTTTATAGTTGGGCTTATATCATAGAAGTCACTGAATTCCAAAAAAAAATCATGTTGGAAGGGGCCATATAAATAATTTTTTTTGGGGGGGGGGGGAGCACTTAAAATTTTTAATTTTATTACTAAAATTTATAATTTTGGGGGGCCACCGCCCCCCATCCCATGTTAGACGCTTCGCCCCTGCTAGTAGGGCAACAACAAGGGGAGATAAGGAAAAACTGTAAGAGGGTGAACTAGTTTATATGTTATTTTTTTAAAAAAAGGATGTTTATGTTATAAAATGATGATAGTAGATAAATAGGAATAGAAATTTATATGAGAGAGTAAGAGAACTTTGTTAGTAATTCTCAATATGTGTTACTTAAATACATTCATAAGAACGTTACATAAACACTATATTATCTCAAAGGAGACAATCAACACTTCATGCATATATCTATGCTTTGTATATGTGTGTTTTATGAAGCTTGGAGCATTGGTACTTATAGGAGTTAAAAGGTAAACCCACTATTTCCACTAAGTAGTAATAATGCTCCATTATCATGTAGTAGTGCTCCATTATCATGTAGAAGTGTTCTATTGATAAACTTAGTGTTCCATTACCAATAATGGTAGGACATCTACAAAATTATGGTTATATTTATAACACTCCTCCTTGGATGTCCTTAAGGAATATGCCTCATTAAAAACCTCGTCAACAAAAACCCTGTGAGAAAAAGAGTACAATATCCTATATAATGAGCATTGCCTCATTAAAAACCTTATCCGAAAAATCCTGTGGGATAAAAACCAGATCAAGGGAAAAAGTGTACAGTCTCCCCTGTTTGTAACATTATTTGATATCTTGCAATCGTCGCATTCCGATTTTGTATACCAACTTTTCAAACGTGGATGTAGGGAGTGCTTTTTTAAATAAGTCCGCCAGATTATCACTTGAGCGGATCTGTTGAACATCAATCGACCCTTAATTTTGAAGGTCATGAGTGAAGAAGAACTTGGGAGAAATATGTTTCGTTCTATCACCCTTGATGTATCCACTGTTGAGCTAAGCGATGCATGCTGTGTTATCTACATATAGAGTTGTTGGAGCTATCTTCACATCAGACAACCCGCATGATGATTGAATATAGCCAATCAAATTTTTCAGCCAAAAGCATTCACGACTTGCTTCATGTATTGCTAATATTTTGGCATGATTTGAAGAAGTCGCAGCTATAGTTTGCTTCGTAGATCTCCAAGATATAGCTGTGTCACAAAATGTGAACAAGTATCATGTTTGAGATCTACCTTTATGGGGATCAGATAAATATCCTGCATCTGCATAACCCACCAATTGTGGTTTGAATTTAAATTCATAAAACAACCCCATATCAACCATTCCACAAAGATACCTAAAGATTTGCTTAATTTCAATCCAATGTCTTCTGGTTGGAGATGAACTATATCTTGCTAATAAATTTACAGCAAATGATATGTCAGGTCGCGTTATTAGCAAGATACATCAATGCTCCAATAGCACTGAGATATGCTACTTCAGGACTAAGAACCTTTTCATTATCTTCTTTAGGTCGGAACAGATCCTTTAACATCTAGTGATCTTATGATCATTGGGGTACTTATTGGATGTGATACATCCATGTAAAATCTCCTGAGAATGTTCTTAGTGTAAGTCTTTCGATGGATAAATATCACATCCTTCATGTGCTCGATCTGCAGGCCGAGACAAAATTTAGTTTCTCCAAGATCTTTTATTTCAAATTCTTCTTTTAAAATATCAACGATCTAGGGAATCTCTTCCGGAGATCCAATGATATTTAAATCATCAACATATACTGCAATTATAATGAATCCAGATGCAGATTTCTTTATAAAAACACATGGGCAAATATCATCATTCTTGAACCCCTTTTTCATCAAATACTCTATAAGACGGTTATACCACATCCGTCTGGATTGCTTTAGACCATATAAAGATCTTTGCAATTTAACAAAACGGTAATGCTACATGTACACCTCTTTTTGGTATACACCTCAAACCAAGTCCCAAACGAACAGATTTTTATATATACAACGAACATGTTTTCATAGTTGACACGAACAGATTTTAAAACTTGTTCGTTTGCTTTTAAAAATTTGTTCGTTCTAGTAGTAAAATTCTGTTCGTGCACGAACAGAAATCTATATATACAACGAACATATTTTATAGTTGACACGAACATGTTAAAAATCTTTTCATTTGCTTTAAAAAATCTGTTCGTTCTAGTAGTAAAAATATGTTCGTTTAAGACTTGGTTGGAGGTGTACACCAAAGGTGTACACCAATATTAATTCTTAACAAAATACAACCTTTGATGATTCACTTTGGATGTCTCAGATATCTTTAATCCTTCAGGGATTTTCATGTAGATATCATGATCCAATGACCCATATAGATAAGCTGTGACTACATCCATTAGATGTATCTTTATCTTATGATATGCAGATAGGCCAATCAATTATCTTAAGGTAATTGCATCTACTACAGGAGAATATGTCTCCTCATAGTCTATGCCAGGCCTTTGTGAGAAACCTTGTGCTACAAGTCGAGCTTTGTAGCGTGTAATTTCATTATTTTCATTTCGGTTTCTCACAAATACCCAGTTATATCCAATGGGTTTCACATCTTCAAGTGTTTGGACTACAGGTCCAAAGACTTCACGTTTTGCAAGTGAGTCTAGCTCAGTTTCATGGCTTCTTTCCATTTTGGCCTATCATCCCTCCATCGACATTCTTCGACGATTTTAGGTTTAGGATCCTCGTTCATAGCATTCAGCGCTACATTATATGCAAATATATTATCGACATTTATTTCATTTGGGGTCAATCTTTCACCCGTGAAGACATAGTTTATTGAAATCTCATCATTTTGGCAATCTTCAGGTACCATAACATCTTTCGATGTTTCAACTATGTCATGACTTTGGACTGCTTCAGGAGTCTCAATTTTGTCTTTATCCTCTTCAGCAGGAATAGTATTTGCATTGTTGACATCATATGTCTTTCTTCTTTTACAAGGATTTTTATTTTTT
This sequence comes from Stylosanthes scabra, assembly GCA_036250425.1. Classification (NCBI taxonomy): domain Eukaryota; kingdom Viridiplantae; phylum Streptophyta; class Magnoliopsida; order Fabales; family Fabaceae; genus Stylosanthes; species Stylosanthes scabra. The sequence continues at coordinate 85,233 of JASCZI010000105.1, forward strand.
GAACCAACTGGTCTACCACGTTTCTGGAACATCAATCCGAATCGGAACATTTTCAGCTGTTACATAGGATTTGGTAATCCTTTTTGTATCAGAAAATGCATTAGGCAATTCATTTGCTATTATTTGCAAATGTAAAATCTTTTGAACTTCGAATCCACATTGCCCTGGTCGGGGATCTAGATGCGTCAAAGAGGACACCTTTCAATCAAGTTATTTATTTTGTTATTTCTTCTCTCCCCTAATGCTGGGAACATTGATTCATCAAAATGACAATCTGCAAATCGGGCTTTAAATACATCACCCGTTTGCACCTCGAGATATCTCACTATCGAGGGAGAATC
>JASCZI010000105.1:85583-96476 GCA_036250425.1 Stylosanthes scabra
TCCAATTTTCTTTGGGGTCCAATTTTAGTACGATAAAGTGGAGCAATAGGAATATATACCGCACATCAAAAAATTTTTAGAAGGGAAATATTTGGCTGCTGGCCAAAAGCTAATTGCATGGGAGAGAATTGATGATAACTTGTAGACCTCAAACGAATAAGTGCCGTAGCATGTAAAACTGCATGCCCCATAGCAGATATTGGGAGATTTGTTCTCATTAGCATGTGTCTTGCAATCAATTGGAGGCGTTTAATAAGCGACTATGCTAGCCATTTTGTGTATGAACATAAGCTACTGGATGTTCAACACTTATACTATTGGTCACATAATAAGCATCAAAAGCTTGAGAAGTGAATTCACCAGCATGATCAAGATAAATTGATTTGATTGGATTTTCAGGAAATTTGTCTTTTAATCTTATGATTTGAGCAAGTAACATCGCAAATGCCAGGTTGTGAGATGATAATAAGTACACATGAGACCATCTAGAAGATGCGTCTATCAGGACTATAAAATATCTGAAAGATCCACATGGTGTATGAATTGGTTCGCATAAATCTCCTTGAATCCTTTCTAAGAATTCAGGAGACTCAAATCCAATCTTCACTGGTGATGGCCTTACAATTAACTTTCCTTAAGAATAAGCAGTCCAACAAAATTCACTTGTTTGAAGAATCTTCTGGTTCTTAAGTGAATGCCCATGAGAATTTTCAATAATTCGACGCATCATAGTTGTCCCAAGGTGACTCAATCGTTCATGCAAATCATGAACTCTTTTGGATTAGTAAACTTCTAGTTTACAACAACATGTGATTCAACTGGGCTAATTTTGGTATAGTATATCCCAGAAGAAAGTGAAGGCAATTTCTCCAATATTACTTTCTTATTTGAATCACGACTAGTAATATAGAGGTACTCATTGTTATCCTCGTTTACTGTCTCAATATGATATCCATTTCGGCGAATATCTTTAAAACTCAACAAGTTCCTTGGTGACTTGGTATATAATAGTGCATTATTTATCATGAATTTTGTTCTTTTAGGAAACAAAATCATAGCTCTTCCGGAGCCTTCAATCACATTGGCTGAACCAATGATTGTATTCACACATTCTTCTTTTGATGTAAAATCAATAAAATAAATTTACTTTAAAGAATGGTATGTGAACTTGCACTATCCGCAACGCAAACATCATCATTATATGTCCTTGCCATCTTTCTTCAAAGTAGATAAAATCACAATCACAAAATAGAATAATAAAATACAATTTATAAGAAATTCAATTTCTATTTTGAAAGTAATAGTTTCTCTTTGATCATTAATCATTTCATAGTATGAGTTTTTGATATTTATGTAAAACATTATAAACAAGAAGAAGAAGGACACTAAGATATCTCTCTTAACTCTAGTAATTTACCAGTTTTAATGCTATTTATACTCTTAGTCTAAAACTTTTATTTAATTATATTTCAAAATCTAGACTTTTCAAAGATTTCATCTTTCTCTTAAGTGTAAGCATGATATTACACTTGAATATCATTGTAATCATACAAAATTTCAAATACAATAAAACAAAAAAAACTTAAGCATAAAAATAACAAATACATATATTAAACTCTTCCATCATTAATTAAAAGACCAATATTTCCTTCATCATCCTCGAAGAAATCAGAGACATCATAGTGGATGGCGTAATTTTCAGCATCACTATTTAAAACAAAATTTGTTTCTTTCTCTTTATCATCTTTCTTTAATGATTCTTGGTAAATATCAACCAAGTGCCTTGGGGTACGACAGGTACGCGACCAATGGCCAACACCACCACAACGAAAGCATTTATTCTCTATTTTCTTATTATGCCTGTTATTTCTTTCCCACTTCAGGTGAGATCTTTTCTTATGAAAATTATCCTTTCTCCTTTATTAAAATTTTCTTTTGTTAAAATCTTGCCTTTTACCACTTCTGGAGTCATGATTTGCCACATTTACTTCAGGGAGTGGGGTAGCGCCTACTGGGCGGGCTTCATGATTTTTCATGAGCAGTTCATTATTCTGCTCAGTTACAAGAAGACAAGAAATTAATTCAGAATATTTGTAGAAGCCATTTTTTCGATATTGCTATTGCAGGAGCACGTTCGAGGCATGAAAGGTGGTAAAGGTCTTTTCCAGCATATCATAGTCAGTGATAATTTCCCCACATAATTTCAGTTGTGAGGTAATTCTGAACATAATTGAATTATAATCACTGATAGATTTAAAATCTTGTAGACGCAAATGCGTCCACTCATAACGGGCCCGAGGAAGTATCACCGTCTTTTGGTGATTATATCTATCTTGAAGGTTTTGCCACAAATCTTCAGGATCTTTCAAAGTCAGATATTCATTTTTCAGTCCTTTGTCAAGATGACGACGAAAGAAGATCATGGCTTTAGCGCGATCCTTCAGGAATACATCATTATTCGCCAAGACCCATTGAATTAAGATGGATTTCAACATCAAGTATCCATGATAAGAAATTATTACCAAATATGTTAAGTTGTACAAATTCTAAACGAGAAAGATTTGACATAGTGAAAGTTTAGTTCCTTATGTGTTTAAATTAAATTGATCAAAGCTTCGTGCTTCAAAGTGAATCGATCAGAGCTTTGTGCTGATAATGTGTTATGAAATGATGATAGTAGATAAATAGGAGTAGAAATTTATATGAGAGAGTAAGAGAACTTTGTTACTAATTCTCAATATGTGTTACTTAAATACATTCATAAGAATGTTACATAAACACTATATTATCTTAAAGGAGACAATGAACACTTCATGCATATATGTATGCTTTGTATATGTGTGTTTTATGAAGCTTAGAGCATTAGTATTTATATGAGTTAAAAGGTAAATCCACTATTTCCACTAAGTAGTAATAATGCTCAATTATCATGTAGTAGTGCTCTATTATCATGTAGTAGTGCTCCAATAATAGTAGGAGATCCGCATAATTATGGTAATATTTATAACAGTTTAGAAGAAATAAATTAGTTTAATCAATAAACTCACTATTATTAGTGTAGTTAATAAACTCAAACACTCATAGAATTTCAAAAACATCATACTTTCTCGTTCTCTTCCAAGTCTCAAGCATTGAGGCAGTCGTCGAAACCTCATCGTCGCGACCTTTGAGTCGCGCCGTTGCGGCTCTCCTGTCACCGTCGCTTCCTCTCGCGTCGCGCCATCGTGACCTCACCAGTTTTCACCCGTTGGTTGAGTGCGGGTAGGGTTAGGGTTGGGAAGTTCTCAACCTACGAATAGAGTATGATTGAATTATAAATGAAATATCAACTCGCGGATAGGATTAGGACGGGTAGGGTTAGGGTTGTGACTAAACCTTATCCTACCCTACCCATTGCCACACCTAATATGCATAGTTTAGACTTTAGATACGTATTGGATAATATTATAACATATGTTTTTAATACTTCACTTTTTCAACACAATATCATGACACATGCTGACACATACTTTTGGCATTTTATTTTTTGAAAAATTGTTGAAAAGATAATGATATTGATGGTTTTGGGAATTAATTTAATATTCGATAAATATAAAAAATTAGTTATTTAATATTTGTGATAGTAATAAAATTATATAATTTATATTGTAAAATTTAAAAATAATTAAAATTAATTTCAATAGAGAGATATTTATTTATTTTAATTTTAAAATATTTTTAATATTTACATTATTCATATGATATATGATTATAATTATTTATTTATAATTTGTGTATAAGTTAACACTACTATATACAAATTAAATCATTATAAATAAATAATTTGTGAAATTTGTTTTTGTCATACATTTATAATTTTGTCACAAAACTTTAAATAAATTATATTTTTATAAATAATGCTAACAAAAGGAGGAAATAAATTACTTGTTTCATTTTATTTTCTCTAACTTATATTAATATTAAAAATATGTGATAAGCTTTTATAAATCTTATCCTAACTAGTCCGCTTAAGTAACTGTCGGGAATTTGAATCCCGCCTTGTGCATGTAGCAATTCGGTGGCCAGCGGCAAACCCTTAAATGAAGGTTAGATTCATTGAGGAGTAGTCATCGACTTGTCGAGTTGGAGCATACGTTGAAAAAAAAAAAGTGTGACACCAAAAAAAAGAAAGAAAAATAAACATAACAATTTTAGTATGTTTTATATTTATATTATTCATGCAATATGTAGTTAGTACATTATCTATTAACTATTCTATTTTAAGTGAAGTACAAGCCACAAAAAAAATTATTTATTTTCGTCTTTTTTTCCGATCAGATCCCAATAGGGAATGGGTAGTGTTTCACAACAGTACAACAACAAACAAAATCTCAGAGTAAGGCTTTGATTATACTTAGGGGTGTCAATGGGATGGGGTGGGGGATGCCTTCCAACTCCCCGTCCCTGCTCCCAAAATTTCTCCCCATCCCCGCCCCATTCCCCACCATGGGAGAATTTTCCTCCCCGTCCCTATTCTCCGCGGATTCCCCATTCCCCATGGATTCTCCATTTCCTGTCTCTCTTTAATGGATATTTTAATAAAAATGACAAAAAATTGAAAAATTAGTAAAAAAATATTAATATAGTGACTCATCATTTAAATATACCTTCTCTAAAATAATAAATCATTTAAAACTCAACATTATATTCAGAAAAATAAAATAATACAGCATAATAAGATGTAAAATGACTAAAAATATATGATAGAAATTAATTAATAAGGATATTTAAGGTATTTCAAATAGTTTTGAAAATTTTGGAACGTAAAATTACATAAAAGGCTACAATATATATTAACTAAATAAGAATATTTTAAGTATTTATTATATATCGGGGATTCGAGGACGGGGTCGGAGATTCCCCGCTCGGGTCCCCGCTACTGCCTCGTGGGAATTTTGCCATCCATCCCCATCTCCACGGGGGATTTTCCCCGTTTTTGGGTCCCCATTCGGAGCGTTCCCCGCGGGGGTTCCCGCAGCGTGGAGAATTTTGACACCCCTAATTATACTCCACCCATGCTTTGATTCATTGCCTCTCCAAAAGCCTTTTTATGCAATTCAGACCCTCCAATATCTTTATCTATATCAGTGATTCACTTAATGTTCAAGAAGCTCATTCTTGACATTCATGAAGCCATTGGATGTGGGCTAGAATTATTCTGGTTATGGCTTCATTAACTTGAGTACAATTGTTTCTAAAAAATTTCTCGTTTCACGTGTTTCAAACCCACCCAAATCATAGTAGAAAAGCATATCTCTCAACTCCTCAAAGTCTGTTTGTCCATCTTAATAGACATCCACGAGTCCAAAGCACTCTTTAACATTATCCAGTGACACCCATTTAAGCCCCACCAATCAAAGTTGTTACAGCAAAGTTACTTTAACATTTCTAACTTACCACACATCCCAAGCCCCTCAAATTCCAAAATAATAATCTCATTTGAGTTTGGCCTTAGCACCTAACCTCAGTTTTCTGGTGGCCAGGGTCCTTCTTTGAACACACGGTAGTGTTTTTTCTTGGCATTTCTTTCTTTGTCTACGATCAAATCTTTTCTTCCCTTCAGCTTCACGATCCAGCATCTTAGCAATAACTTCGTCCTCCTTGTCAAAGAAAATTCCACCTCTGTCCCACACTTGCTTGTATTCAGCAACCTCGATTACACCTTTCACTGTGCAAGATTCCTCACTAATAGTGTCACCCCCAATTGTATTTTTCTCGAAATCACCATCAAGGGAATTATTCTCATTAACAATAGCTTCACCGTCAACATTCTTTTCCAGGTTTTCTTTGCATCCATCCTCATCAATTCGAATAGCATCCACATTGATTAAGTATAGGAACTTATCACTCTCTTCTTCTGTTTCCTGATTCACACTGCAGTCACCTCCAAACCCCATCTCCTTCGAGTTCGCACACTCTAATTTAACACCACACTCCGCATCCTTTCCACACCTCTGCAACACTTGATCGTTGATTCCATACAAGGTTTCCGCGCTGCTAATTTCTTCTTCAAGGGAAGGAGCATCCTCACCCACTGTATTGAAAGGCAGTGCGCACTTATCCTTCGACGCAACAAGCACACTTTCACCCTCCATAATTGTTGTTTCCCACACTAGATTTGGAGAATTCGCCCTAGCAACTTGAAACACGTTGCTTGTTGCCGGGTAAGGTCCGAATCCTGGCGGGTACGGGCAAGAGCTTGAAGAGGCCGACCCACTTTCATGATTAGATCCAGAACAATTACCCTCTGGCCCAACAACCCTTTCTCCCACACTTGTTTGCCTTGCCAACACATTTTAAGACAATTTGGGCTTCAAAAATCATAGGGTCAAAGCCCATCAAGTAATCTTGTTGATCAAACATCTCTCATTCTTCCAGACTTTCAATCCTCTGCCGCTTCAATTCTCTACCCCCATTTACCCAGATTTTTTTAAATAAATAAAAAATATCAAATTTACTAAAATAAGAACGCTCTCAGGAAATTTCCAATTTAGGTCCTTCTTACTTATCTCGGGCTCTGCAAGCCCGAAATTCACTATACACATCTCTCGGGCTTGCAGAGCCCGGAATACGCCCAATATTTCATTTTATATGTATCTTGGGTCTGCAGAGCCTGAGATATGCATTCATGGCCTGCAGAGCCCGAGATAGCCCCAGAATGCGTTTATGAAAGAACCCCCTTGCTTTCTAAGCCACACATCTCCCATTCTATCTTATACCACTCATACTTCTTCAAATAATAATAATAATAAACACTATGAATGTTAGTGATTTCGTGGTTGTTACCCTCTAGTTGAATGACACGATGGGTCGTGATGCGGATGACATTTGGTTTCGATCTCCTACTCCTGTAGTTTTCCAGATGCAGCCCGTTATTATGCTGGGAGCGCGCCTATTTATAAAAATTTGATGTTTTTTATTTATTTAAAAAAATACCCATTTATCCCATTAATTGAGTTCTCATCATTTAATTTATGGTTAATTATTGCATCGATAAAAGGATCTGGAACATTAACAAATTCAAATTCAAATTGCAATTGGTTGTCGACTGTGTAGTCACCAGCGAGTCCACCGCCGCAGATACCGAAATCCCCTCCTCCATTGAAGCGGCTGAATCTCCTTCTTCCCTGTGAGGGTGTGATTGTACACTATAGACCTCAGACCCAAATTCATTTACAAAGACTTCGAAGACTCGATCATCCACTTTAATAGATACCCATTCATGAATTCTTTTCCATTGATAACTGTCAATTAGAATTCTTGCTATGCTAAATGATTTTGGCTCTTCTGATCTGTCATCATGTGCAATCACCTTTCTCCAGAATGTGGCAATTCTGTTAAAGTTTTCAGGGCACCACTGTGAAACCCTAACTTTCTACTATTCCCGTTTCTGACAGAAACATGTGATTGTCTGAATGTATATGTTTTTGATGCTTGATGGCGTGTTTATGGGTCTTGTATACCCTAGCCATTGTCGCTGTGGGATTCGTCCCAATGAATGCTTGTTTCGGTGATTTTTTATTTTTAGCGATAATACGCTGTTTGGCGACGGTTTGACCGTTTTGGCCGCTTTTAGAACGAACGGAGGATATTAAGGAAAATATCTCCGACGGAAATTTATAATTTCCTCGCTAAGCTCGAGTTGATAGCTCAAGGGTGACGAAATTCATGGTGTGAATTTCGTACCGTTTTAGCGACGCTTGTTTCCGTCGCGAAACGTCCGGTCGTAATTTTGGTAAAACGAAAGATACGACGGAATTGTAAAATTATAGAACGACGCTATAATACGTCTTTGGACCTTATTCGCCCCATAAATTTGAGACGTAAAGCCAAGAATGCCCTAGAAACATTTTATGACACCTTCTAGTTTTTCTCTCTCTTGCTTTTTGCTTTTTGAAAGACCTTTTTGAAAAGGCTTCTCTCTCATTGGTTGCATGGCTTAGGAACATGCAAAAGCTTCTCATTTATTCTTTCTATACCACCTTTATTCATATTATATTATTTCTTTAGCACCTTTATTTTATTTTATCATTTTATTACACCACCAAAATTACTACACTCTACATAACAAAAACAAACAAAATTCTCATGCTTGCCCACTACTCCATGACCGTAGCTCACTCCCCATATTTCACCAAGTTATTCAACTTCATTTAATCATATTTACCCTCACTTAACTTCATTTTACTACTCACTTAGCTTTCATCCAAAAATCCTACCAAAAACAACACCAAAAATCATCTAACCTCTCTCTTCATATTTTCGAACATCTCTCTCTCCTCTCACTAATCCATTTCAGATTTTTAACCCTTCATAACACCAAAAACACCTTCTCTCTCTTACTTTCAAAGATCAAACACACCTATTGCTCAAGAACACTTTGAATGTTCATATGAACATGATGAACATCAAAGTCTAGTTTCTCATACAAACACCATCATATCATACATCATTCTTCTCCTCTTATCACCCTCTTCACTAATATCATCTTAAAAATATCAAAACAAGTCTCCTCCACTCTTCCTTCTTTGGCCGAGAGCACCACCACCAACATCCTCCAAGGTTTTTGTCAACATCAAGTTCATCCATTCTCTTCTCTAAACCGTGGCATCATCTTCACCTTCTTGTCTCCATTTTCGTTGGTTTTAGTAGAGGTAAGTGCAATACCTAGCTTGCTTGCTATCCTAAAGAACCCATACTCACATAAAGCCTCTATCTTTGTCATATATTTTTGTCTAGGTATCAAGCTTGAGAAACCCTAGTGTGATCGAGGCTACTAAGGGCTTTGTGGTGTCTATTCTTTGGCTATTACAAGAGATCTACAAGAGGTAAGGGGGTTAGGGTCCATAGATTTTGTTTGGGTCATATATATGCATGAAAATGACTTATATGCTAAAAGGATCGGTAAAGGTTAAGGCTTTAAAATGAATATATGATGCTATGCTTGAAAGCTTGAAGCTTTGCTTGAAAATATGAATGCTATGCTTGCTTGAGTGCTTGATATATGATGATGCATTGCTATGCTTTATTGCTTGATATATTTGTGCTTATGCTTGCCAAAAGTGGCTTAAAATGCCTTAAGGCCAATCGGCCGTGTGCTTGATGAATGAGTAATGATGATCAAAATTTGTGCTTGCTATATTTGTGCTAAATGGCCGAGGGTTTCCTCAAGTTTGGGCAAAAATGTAATAACTAAAAGATTTACTAAGATACATAAAAATCGGTTCTAAAAGATTAATAACTTAAAGTGAGAATAAACGTGTTTTAAAGCTAAGGGTAAAATGGTAATTAAATATTTTTTATAAAATTTGCAGAATTAAAGTATTTAGATAAATATGTTTTAAAATGGATTTGACCTTGGAAGTAAAAAGAAATAAGCTTTAAAGTGGCTTAAAGTATTTTTACTAGTTTTGGGGTAAAAAGGGGTAAAAGTGTCATTTAATAAAAATTGTTTTCAAAACTATTTCTGTGGGGGTTTAATGTGTGTCTAATGAAATTAAATATAAAATTTCACCTTAGAATTATAAAGTTACCTTAGGTAAATAAATTAGTTACCTAGACAAGTTAGTAATCGAACCGGGTAAGGGCTTCAAGGGCAATTTCATCATTTCAGAAATATATATTGTTAAAACTGTTTTTACTAGAGGTAAAGGGATATGTTAGTGATGAAATGCAACTGGTTTGACCTTCATAGGTTTTGAAACAAAAAATTTATAAATATGTTCGTAAACTAGTGCATTTCGGTTTTTAATTGAAAATGGTAAGGGCAGAATTGTCATTTAATTTAATATATGGCAAAACTGTTTTTACAGTGGGTAGATATAAGTGTTAGAAGATAAATGGCTTTGGTCTGCGTCGAAAATGATTTAAAATGAATTTTCTATGCGAGTTTTAGTAAACTAGTGTTATATCGGTTTTTCGGAAAAATAACACGATGGTAAAAATGGGATTTAATCAAATGCTTTGGTTCTGGAATTTCTCTAAAGAAATATTTTTTATGAATATAAAATAAGATGTTGAAATACATATAACAAGCTAAATAAAACATCCAAAGAGAACGGTTAGTTTTGAAGCTAGCAACTAATAAAAATGACGATAATTACAGTGAGAAGCTAATGCGAATTAATGAAGATAATAATGTTAAGGAAAGTGATAATGAATAATAAAAGATAATGGCTTAGAAAATAAATATGTTTTGGAGAAAATATATTTATAGTAATTATAATATGAGAAAGGCCTTTGAAATTAATAACATATGTAAATAAGTATATGTAAGATAAGAGAGGAATGATCTTGTTGAACCAACTGAATTAAGGAAGGTTTTAGTTCGAAGTTGTTGACTTGTATGGCTGGCCTTCGGATGGTGCTGCCACAACTATCAGTAGTTGGATTTATGTATTGACCGAGTGTGACTCGGTTTTGATTGTTCTCAAGATTAAGATTATCATCATGGTGCTCGGCTGCCATGTTTAGTTGTTGTTCAAGTGCAGCTTGTCTTTCACGCCTTCTAGCCTCTCTTCTTCTCCTTAAGAGTCTTCTTTCAGGTTCAGAATCGTAGTCTAGATCGCCTTCTTGCCACTGCATAAACAATTAACCAAACAAAAGAAGAAATTGGACTTTCCTAACGTCAAAGTGAAAGGAAATTCCAGGGGGTTAGAAGAAAGAAAATCTGTCTTAGATAACTAAAAGATCGTGTATTGTTAATCTCAATTATTCCCCGACAACGGCGCCAAAAACTTGATACGCTTTGATCTCGGCAAGTATACCGAATCGTTCAAGTAATACCACGGTGAAGTGGGTATCGTTCCCACGAGGAATAAAGGACCAAGCAATACTATCCTTTAATTATACTAA
>JASCZI010000105.1:99001-113776 GCA_036250425.1 Stylosanthes scabra
AATGGCCGACAAGATTCTTAGTGCATCTAAGGACGAGAAGTCATCTACTGAGAGACCACATTCGTTCAGACGTCCTACGCCGCACTATTCTCCAAGAACAATGCCAGTAGCTCAACACGAACGTTCCACATCACTCGTCAAGGGAACTCGCTCCTTCCGCCGTGGTACGACTAGTAGCTCAGTAAGGAAGCCGAGGAGTTGGGAACTCATTGCACCGCTCGAAGGTTTGATGTGCGATGCCGATGATGAAAAGGAGATTGGAGGGATGGATCCCTTTGAGAAGGAAGAGTCTAGTGAGGAAGATCCGGAGATAGAAGAAGAGGAACCGGAGGAAGTCGGTAATCCTGAAGATAGGGTTCCTGCTACACCTTCTCTGCCAATGGATATAGACGTCGAAGAGGACTTTCAACGTTATATCGAAGAACTGGGACATGCTCCTGAGTCTTCTCCTCTTCGTAGCAGCCAAGCTTCTGTACCCGATGAGCCAGTGGAGGCAGCGGACCGACAGTCTGTTAGTGGCGATGGTTCGAGCTACAATCTGTCCAGAGTTTGGCAGTCACAATCGTCGAGTCCGAGTTCTTAGAGTGCCTCGCTTGTTAGAACAATAGAGGCTTAGGTGTTTTGTTAGGGTTGTTGTTTAGTTTCATTCCTAGTCCCAAGTCCTAGGTTAGGAGACCTGTGTATGTGAGGTCAGGCCGGGAGAATCTACTACAGTTTGGTATCTAGAGTTTGTAAGGATACTGCTGTCTTATATGTTATATGTATATTATCTTGGGATTTCTTCGTTTATGAAGGAACCGTTATATATATATATATATATATATTGTTTGATTATGTTGTTTGTTGCGCTAACGCTTTTTCACAACAAGCTGCTATGTAATAATATGGTCTTAGAGTTTTAGAAATTTTTAGGTTAGGAAATGTGGCATCGATCGTAAGCAGTGTCGCGACATGCTGAAAATCGGGGTGTTATAGTTTGGTATCAGAGCAGTTCGTCCTTATAAAGCCTGGGGATGGACTGACTATGCTACGTTGCATACTCTGAGTGTCCGTGTGTCGAGTCCTCGTGCCTTAGGGTATCTATGTGATATATGTGTGCATGAGTGTTCGTTGACTTGCATTTAGAGAAACTGTTGGCACTAAATTTTGCATATTGAGACTGATCACCTTGGTATGCACCAATTTATGTTGATAGGAGCTCGAAGATGTCAGGTCGCGAACGTGGTAATCGAAGGGGTGCTGCTGCTAGTCCAGCTAGCAATGGCGAGCAACCCAACCTGGGTAACGATTTCGCTGAGATTGCTGCAGCTCTTCGTGAGTCTGCTGCTGCAATGAGAGAGTCGAATGCCGCTAGAGAGCGAGAGCGTGAGAGCCATGTGAACGGAGATGGATCGACTGCTGGCAACCGTGTGGTCTCTTTGACCGAGTTTATGAAGCTACGTCCTCCGTAGTTTTCGGGAACGACTGATCCATCCAAGGCGGATGATTGGTTTGATGAGATGGAGAGGGCACTTCGTGCTCAACAAGTTCTCGAGGGGCAGCGAGTGGAGTTTGCTGCGTATCTTCTGCAAGGGGATGCTCAGCACTGGTGGAAAGGCATCCAGAGGCTCTTGGAAAGAGACTCTAATGCTACAACTTGGGACGAATTTCGCGAGGAATTCTATAATAAGTACTTTTCCCAGTCTGCCCGTAATGCTAAGGAGCTGGAGCTGATGCAGTTTAGGCAGGGAGGACTGTCTCTAGATGAGTACGTCCGGAATTTTGAGGATCTCTCCCGATTCTCTCAGATATGTAAGGGTGACCCTGCTAGCTTCGAGAGCTGAAAGTGCATGAAGTTTGAGGCTGGATTGAAGGATGAGATTCAACTTCAAGTGAGTTCGGCTAGAACAAGGGATTTTGCTGAGCTGGTGGAGCAATGCCAGCGTGTAGATGAATGCTGTAAGCGTATGGCTGTTGCAAGGAATGCTAGAAGCAACATGCCACCGCGGAATTTTGGTCGCCGTCTTGCTCCACAAGGCAGCAACTTTAAGGGCCGCAATCAGCCATTCCACAACTTTTCCCAAGGAGGCGGAAGTCAGAACCGTCCCAATGCTGGTGGGAACGGAGGATATTGCTCGGGGAATGCTCCCCTGGGCGGAAGGCAGTGCCTAAAGTGCAAAGGGTACCATGGCAATGAGCCGTGCAAGACTGCAGGCATCACTTGCTACAACTGTGGGAAGCTTGGGCACATTGCTAGAGACTGTCGTCTAGCCCCGCGTGGATTAGGGGAGTCCTCTCAGAGGCAGCCGCTGGATGGTAGGGTGTATGCCTTGACTGTGGATGAGGCAGCCTTCTCTAAGGAGCCTACACAAGAGAGGAAATAGGGCTTCGACCCTCAAGCTTTCAAGATAGAGGTTGAGGCTGATGAAGTAGGGTTAACTTGTTCCCTGCAAGTTGTTTTATGTTTAGATGTTTTGGATAATGATGGTAAGGATTTTCCTTAAGTACTGTTTATGTGGACGCCTGTTTTGGCTTTTGTTGATGTTGCTGGGATTTTGCTGTGCGAACAGTTATGTGAACAGCTAAGTTATTGCGTTTGAAAACAATTTGGGAAGTTTGTTTTGAGAAAGTAGTGTTTGCTTACGTTTGATAACGACACATAGGGTTTGTTTTGAACGCTTTGGTTGAGAGTGTCGTTTGCTTGCGTTTCTAGTAACGATTACGAAGTTTGTTTGAGATGCTTGCTTGAGAACAACTTGAGTGTGAGAGTACCGCTTGTTTGTGCCTTCGACGACATTTACGAATGTTGTCTTACGATATGCTTAAGGTTATCGTTTGTTTGTGCTTCTTGAATTTTGTTGACTCAAATTTTGAGGATAAAATTTTGTAAGGGTTTAGGGTTTAGGGTTTAGGGTATTGTCCCGCTTGTCTGAGAAATAAGCTTGAAAGGCTAGTTACCAGAAAGGCTGTAATGATCATCCTGTTCCCCCTGTCGATGCGGTTTCTTTTCTTTATGGAGCTATTTGCTGGTGACGGGATCCTCACCTTTTGTCTGGAGTACCTAGAGTACCATTATGCCACCAGTTCTAGCTGAAGGAACTTGGTTGTGCTACATGTTCTAGCTGAAGAAACATGACCGCTTTGGATAGTTGAAGTCCACGACATTCGACAGTGGGTGAACCATACTTGGGTTTGATCCTAAGTAATCGTCGGGTGCGAGAAGTAAACCGACGCATGAGCTCATGGCCTGTATTAGGATCAGGCATGCGTCATACTTGTTTGCGCATTTGATTGTGTGTGTTACCGCATTATATTGCCTTGTTTATCTTGCTTGTTTGTTTGCCTTGTTTTGCCTTGTGTGTTTGTCCGAGTCGTTCTTCTTGAGTCTATGTTCTGCTTCGTTATCTGCTCTGCTATCTGCTTTTGGTATTTGCTTCGCTATATGCTACGATGCTATCTGTTACTCTACCTACGTGACGTGAGCCCATAGGATAGAGTAGTTGACCTAGGAGTCAACTGGGAACGATAGGTTCTCACCCCCGTTTTCTTTCTTTAACCCACACCTAGATGGGAAGTGGTGTTATCTACTACGAGTACGAGAAACGCGAGAAGTTCGAGGATTACGATATGAAAGCCGATGCTAAGCTGGGAACCTTCAAGATTAAGCGCTACCACTTTGACGACGAATCTTTCGTTCATCCTCTCCATAGTGTTCGGTTCGACCCTGATTGTTCGTACGAGATTCCGATCGAGGCGCTGATGGCCGACAAGATTCTTAGTGCATCTAAGGACGAGAAATCATCTACTGAGAGACCACATTCGTTCAGACGTCCTACGCCGCACAATTCTCCGAGAACAATGCTAGTAGCTCAACGCGAACGTTCCACGTCATCCGTCAAGGGAACTCGCTCCTTCTGCCGTGGTACGACTGGTAGCTCAGTAAGGAAGCCGAGGAGTTGGGAACTCATTGCACCGTCTGAAGGTTGGATGTGCGATACCGATGATGAAAAGGAGATTGGAGGGATGGATCCCTCTGAGAAGGAAGAGTCTCACGAGGAAGATCTGAAGATGGAAGAAGAGGAACCGGAGGAAGTCGGTAATCCGGAGATGGTTCCTGCTACACCTTCTCTGCCAATGGATATAGACGCCGAAGAAGACTTTAAACGTTATATCGAAGAACTGTGATGTGCTCCTGAGCCTTCTCCTCTTCGTAGCAGCCAAGCTTCTGTACCCGATGAGCAACTGGAGGCAGCCGACCGACAGTCTGTTAGTGGCGATGGTTCGAGCTACAATCTGTCCAGAGTTTGCCAGTCACAGTCGTCGAGTCCAAGTTCTTAGAGTGCCTCGCTTGTTAGAACAATAGAGGCTTAGGTGTTTTGTTAGGGTTGTTGTTTAGTTTCATTCCTAGTCCCGAGTCCTAGGTTAGGAGACCTGTGTATGTGAGGTCAGGCCGGGAGAATCTACTACAGTTTGGTATCTAGAGTTTGTAAGGATACTGCTGTCTTATATGTTATATGTATATTATCTTGGGATTTCTTCGTTTATGAAGGAACCGTTATATATATATATATATATATATATATATATATATATATATTGTTTGATTGTATTGTTTGCTGCGCTAACGCTTTTTCATGACAGGTTGCTATGTCATAATATGGTCTTAGAGTTTTAGATATTTTTAGGTTAGGAAATGTGACATCATGATCGTAAGCAGTGTCGCGACATGATGAAAATCGGGGTGTTACAACCACATACTCATAGGCATGCCCATCACTTCAATCCACACTTTTATGGAATAACTCCACAGATTATCCCGATGTGGCTTGATTTCATCGAAAACTGATTGATAAAGCTGATTATTCATTGCCTCATCCCAAATCTTCTAAGATGAGAAGGTGATCAAGCATTTGTAAGGTCTGACATCCCTCACTTCTATTTCTCCCGGTCCCTGCCATTCTTCTCGCAAAAAATCATCACTTTCCTCAGATCAAGAGGTTTCATACATACACCCAATAAGCTTCTCTGGAGTCTCAATTTTTGGTCCTCCGCCCAAACTCCATCAATTTCTTTTCTTAGGATTACTCTCTTTTCATGCTGATTCTCATTTTCATTCCCTCCTTCATTCTTCTTCTTAACTTCCACTCATCTCTGGATCATTTTCTGTCTCGGTCTCAACCCAAGTTCTTTCCCATGCAATTTCTTCTGCCCTTCACCCTCCTTTTTGATACTTGGACATATTGACAGACAATTTTTTACTATCCCAGTACGCACCGTTCATCAGTTCAATAACTTTCACTGCACCACCATAAGGTTAAATCTTATGAATGCAAACGAACCGTCTGCTTCCTAACGAGCCTTCCTTGATATGAATATATCATAAATGAAGCCAAACTTTCCAAAGCCTTTGAACAACTCCCTTTTTGAGATATTCACCGAAAGTTTATCCACAAAAATCGTATGAGTCCCTCCCTTCCTGAAAACTACATTATCCCGATTGTTTTTTACCTCCAAACTATTGATGCAAGCCTAGCCACACTCTCCCCCTTATTTCTTCTTCTGGCATAACTAAAAACCTTATGGTGTTTCCCGCACTCAAACCCTCTCCTACCATATTATTCTCAAGTTAAAACTATAATTTTGTCTTATAATTATTAGTTGTTACTTTTTTTCTAATTATCAAATTAGCATTTTTAAATAGATATTGTTTGTCATGATAATCCAGCATAATAATAATCGTGTTATTAAATCACTTTCTTCAAAACTTAAATTGATAAAAGCACATAATACTAATAGTTATATTTTAACATGTCTAGTCACATAATATATATATATATTTTTTTTTATCTTTTCGGTTAGAAAACTCTAATAGCATGTTGTAAAGTTATTTTTTCAAAAAAATTAACCTGGAAGGGCACCACTAGCAAGAGCTGATTCCATCGCGTCTAATTTTCGATGAAACCAATATACCATGATGTGAGCGAGGCCACCAAATTCTCCAATGTCAAATTAAATACCATTAATTCTGATAATATATAACTTCATAGTTAGCTCAATTATTAAGCCCTCGTCCTACAAAATTTGAGTAATATTCGATATTTTCAAAAAAAATATAATTTAATTTGTTAAAAGTATAAACATTAATATTGCCTCATTTTGTTGACTTAAATTTTTTTAATAAATAATTTTATGATATGATATCAAAATTCTATAATCGAAAGAATAAAAGAAAATATTACGTGAGGAAACATTTATAAAATATAAGTATTAATATTACCTTATCTTATCGGTTTAAGTTTTGGAAAGAGTAATTTTATGACACAATTATTATTATGTTGGATTATCATGACAAATAATGTATATTTATTTCTTTTTAAAAAAGTGCTAATTTGATGATTAAAAAATTAAAGAAGTAACAACTAACAATTATAATACAAAATGTAAATAAATTCTTTTTTTGTTAGTACGCGTCACTTAAACTAGAATAGTTGATAAATGAAATACTAACCACGTGAGTTAGGTAAATATAAAATATACTTAAAATATTAGGTTTTTTTTTTTTTTTTATGTTGGGTAGGTATTAGGCATGGAAACAGGTCAGGCTAGGTCATGCTTCAGTCTAAACAGGTCAAGCCTAAATCATATGTATTGAGCCTATGTCTGGCCTATTACCTGTTAAAGGCTTTATATTTTACCTGGCTTGGCCTATTCGAAAAGCCTGGTCTGGCCTGAAACCTGATTAAAAGCCTAATAAAAAATAAATTAAAAATTTTAATAAAAATAATAAAAATTTATAATTACAAATAAATAAAATTTTACAACATAAAAAATACTTATGTCATGAACTTTATAAATATATTTATTTATTAGTTTATAAATATTAATGATTTTTCATTAGTTTAGAATATTAAAAAAATAACTTTATTGATAGATTATATGTCTTATTAATTTATTTTAAATTTAATAAAATTATTTTTTAAATAATAAGAAAATTATTATAAAATAATATATATAAATAGGCTGGCCTAAGTCTGGCCTCTTTAAGTAAAAAGGCTTTTATAAAAGCCTGAGCTTGGTTAATTTATCAAATAGACCTGGCCTACATTAGGCCTAATTAGGCTAGGCCTAAGGCCCCTGGTAGGCCGTCTGACCTGTTTCCATCCCTAGTAGGTACAATAGTGGTAAAAAACTTTATCTTAACTAAAAATTTATCACATATTTTTTATATTAATATAAATTATAGAAAAGAAAATAAAATAGGTAATCTATTTCTTCTTTTTGTTAGCATTATTTATAAAAAAAATAAAATTATTTAAAGATTTGTAACAAAATATAAATACGTGTCAAAATCAAATTTCATAAATTATTCATTTATAATTATTTAATTTATATATAATGTTAACTTATAAACAAATTATAAATAAATAATTATAATCATTTATTATTTGAATAACATAAATATTAAAAATAATTTAAAATAAAAAAGAATAAATATCTCTCTACTTAAATTAACTTTGATTATTTTTAAATTTTACATTATAAATTATATATTTTATTACTATCACAAATATTAGATAACTAACTTTTTTATTTATCTTATATTAAATTAATTCCAAAATTTAT
The DNA here is from genome assembly GCA_036250425.1 of Stylosanthes scabra. Classification (NCBI taxonomy): domain Eukaryota; kingdom Viridiplantae; phylum Streptophyta; class Magnoliopsida; order Fabales; family Fabaceae; genus Stylosanthes; species Stylosanthes scabra. Next base: position 106,604 of record JASCZI010000105.1, read on the forward strand.
CATTATCTTTCCAATAAGTTTTTCAAAAATTAAAGTGCCAAAAAGCATGTGTCTCCATGTGTCATGATATTGTCTTAAAAAAGTGAAGCATTAAAAGCATATGTCATAATATTACGCAATACATATTTTTTTTTTAAAGTAGAAATAATTTTCATTCGTTAGAATTCAAACGACACTTACAGATAACATAAAAAATATGAAATCTATATCGAAGAAACGAAAATACATATCCTATATGCTGAACTATAATCCGATAGGAAATGCAACATTCAATTACTAAAAATCTTAACAAGTAGAAATTGGGACAACTTTGGGTCATCATTGTTTCTGAATCTACACGGACGTGCTGTAACAACATAGGATGTCCCTTCTTTTTCTCTTCATAAATCTAAATATTTTCAAGATCCAAAGCTTTTTTTATGAATAAAAACCATTTTCCACGATAGATCTCTATAATAAAAACCATAGTCATTTGTTTTTGGACAATATTAATCTTTCAAAATTTTTTTAATTAAAATAAGGTAATTAAAATATTAAAGATTAATTTAAAATTTAGCTCAAACATTCGGTTAAAAAACATTATTTTACCTTAAAAAAATACTTGGTAGTTTTCCTTTTTTTTTCTTTAATTAATTATTCTATCAACATGTTTTTTGTGCAAAAATATGTTATATATCATTTATTAAAAAGAAGTCAAAGATAAATTGGATCACAAAAATATCATGTGTATACTAAAATTTAATTACCAAAACAATTATTATATTGTTAATTGTTGTCTCACTTATTTTCAAATGTGTATTTAACTATGGTTGATTTTTGTTGTAAAAATGTATAATGTTGGTTTGATCCTCAATTCGACAATTCCTCAACCCCTTAATTTCGTCGTATTTTGTCCAAAACATTTTCTCACTTTGTGCAAGACCCACTTCTTTTTCTTCATTACTCTAACGTCACTTGCCATTCTTATTCCATTCTTATTCTCTACTTTCCCCCCTTCAACCTTAGGTGATAACTCCCTTCTTCCCTTATTATTTTCCACCTTCCCTTCACCAACCACCCTCTTTGATGAGTACAATTCCCTTGTTACCCTTCTTCTTTCCATACTCCATGTTCCACTAAACTTGTCCAATCTTGACAATGCCACCTCATGAGAGGCTTCAGCTGCACGCTTCTGCTCGGAAGAAACTGCCGCAAGCGAATTCGCCTTCGAGTATTTCCGCTTCGCCGTTCTCTTAAGCGCGTTGTATTCTTCTCGAGTGACTACAACTACGTCCGTACGATTCATCGAGTGATAGACTTGTTGCTGAACAGCACTAGCTTTGGATTCTTCTAGAGCTTCCAACTCTAACGTCGCTGCTCGAATCGCGAGGCGCAACGTCTTGATCCTCTGCTTCCTTAAGTACACAATTCTCCGAAGCTTTTCCCTTTCCTGCTTTGCTTTTGTTATGCATGCCTTGGCGTCTTCGATTTCGTGGCGTATTTGATTCAGAGCCAGTTTGATCTCTTGGATCGTAGACTCTTCCTTGAGATGTTCTTCTCTTTTCGATGTGATGCAGTTTGTTGTGGTCTGGAGCTGTGATTCCAACTCTGAGATTGCAGTTTTCGATGCCTTTGAAGCTTGTTGAGCTTCAGCGAGGTTGGATTTCTGCTTCTCGAGTTCGTCAATCAATGGCTTGGAATCTAGCCATGATTGGATTGCACTCTCTTTGGCTATTATGAGCTCTTCTTTTGCCTTCGCTAATTCTGCTTTCATTGCCTCCATAGAAATAACTCTTGGGCGCCCTTTCTCTTTGTTTGACTCTGCTAATTGTGACTGTGATTGTATAGTCTAAAAGGTTTAACCACTTAATTAGTTAGTTCACTCATCTCTTTAAATAAGTAAAAATTTGAAATTTATATTATGTACCCATAAACTTATTAGTTAACAGACTCTTAAATAAAGTTTTTATTTCCGACAAATTAGTTCTTAGCGGTTTCTACTTGCGATATCATAATAAAACAAAAGAAGTTTAACTTTTTTTTGCTTATTCTAATTGTCAGCCCAAATGTAGAGAGAAAATTCAATTACAAATATTAAAAAAATACATCAAAATACTCTAACTCTAATATACACACACCAGGTTATTCTATTCCCCTCGATTTTTTGGTAACATGCATTTCTTAAAAAATATGTAAGAAAGTTTAACAAGTTGAAAACGATTTTGTAGTTGCGTATAATATGTTGGTCTCTTTTTATACATGGAGGAACCTTTTTTGATGAGCGTGCTGTGAGTAAATAACAAATGATGAAGGGACAAGAGTGGTTGGAAAATGGTTTTATCTTTTTGGGAGATGGTGTTGAATGTTGATAGAAGTTGTGTATTGATATGTGATTTCCTAGGAAGGCTATTGTTTACACCGGTTCCCTTGATGGCTTCGTCGCGTATGTATGTAAATACTCGGCTCTGTGATTGTTCTATGCCAACTCTGCTTTCACTGGTTTCTTAACTTTTCTCGATTCTCAGCAAAGACCCCGTATGTTGAAAAGATCAACTAGTAATAAACAATAGGACAATACTAAGGTGCCTCTGCTAAAATTTTTTTATCAAGTGTTCATGATCTAAAAAATAGGAGTAATCTTTTTGCATTTGGTAATTCAAAATGCCAATTAGTTTTTGCTTTCGGCTTTTGAGAGTTGGGATGCTTTTGAGAGCTTTTAAGAATAGCTTTTTAAATTTGATTCTAGCTTCTCAAAAAACAAAATGACGAATTAACCTTATATTTTAATAAAAAAACCAATTTTATCTTCAATTAATAATATTTAATTTTATATTAATGCATCACATGCTAACAAAAAGATCGTTATCGTATTTATTACTTTGAAAACAACTATTAAATAGATTTACCAAACGCGATATCTATGACTGATTGAGAGCATTTTGAGTTATTTTACCAAACGATCATCATGTGACTCTCCCTCCGCTACTTTTTGATAGCACAAAGAGCTTGATCGCTTTTTGAGAGTCACAACATTACCAAATCGAGCTTAAGTGATCATATATTTTATTCAACCAAATTTAATAAAATTATATAATTAATATGCTACACATTTTTAATAATAAAAATATTTTTATTGAAATTGAATTAACTTAGTTAAATTTAGTTGATAAAAAGAATTATATAGATAATATTACCTTAAATAATAACTACCTAAGATAAAATATCTCAATTTTTGTTTAAGAAAAAAACTATTCGCTATATGAATATGAATATGATTAAAACATTTTAGGAAATTACACTTTTATGTTAAAAGAAAATAAAAATAATAGTATTGCCTACAATTATACATTCAATCATGTTAAATAACTAATTTTTTTCAACAAACATCAATAATTTTTTTCAAATAATTTTATTTATTTTAAATTTTTAGACACTAAATAGTAAATTATTAACCACAACAGTCACACAAAAGAAAAACTATTAACTATATATAAATTCTAATAAGTGATGCTACGTATATAAGTCAAAAGTTAATTCTTCTATTTATTTATTTATTATATACCTTGACAACTTCTAATTACGCCGGGCTGCATTCTAATGTAACTCTGATACTAACGACTATTGACAAGGATTCTGTTTGCTAATAATGGTTTGTTAATGTTCATCATGAAAATTAGTCAATTAATCCTTTTAAAACTTCATATAAATAAGATTACATTACTTTAGTTGGCATATTTTCATTCGAATATCAATAATGCATATAACGATACGAAGAGACCATACGTGGATGGTTGAATTAGTTACGTCGAGTTCAAACACAAAATACTCTAAATTTGAGTTCGAATTTAAATTCGCCCAAAAAATTTATATATAGTTATCCAAAATGGGTGAAATAATTATTATAATAATGGATTTTCTGACATTGGTGTTGGAAAAAATGACCATTGTATTGGTGATGTTGGGTGGGAAATGGAATGCAATTTGAGAGGTGGGCAGCAGAAAGGTGAAAAGTGATGTTGAGTTGAGCTGCTTGTTGGTTTGATGCTAGCTGAACTGGTCGTGAATGCGGTGTTCAGGTTTAAGTAAGTGTTCAGGTTTCAGTTTAGATGTTTGGCATTTGTCTTTGAGTGTGTTTCTCTTTTAAACTTTAGGTATTTACTAGTTTGATAGCGCGGGCTGATATACAGGTTTGATTGCAAAAAGTTTGATTAATTAGCGCGGGGTGATACACATGATTTAAAGAAATGGTGTAGTTTGATCATTAGTAAAAAAGTGTATTTGTGTTGAGGTTCAAGTGTGAATGGGCACTAAAGTTAGTCTCACATTGAAGAAAATAAAGAGAAGTGAGGAGTTTATAAGATGAGAGACCCATTTACTTGACACTTTAAGATTTTGCTAATCAAAATAAATTAAAACATTGGAATGCTTTGTAGATTCAAATAATTTTCTATTATGAAGATTAATTAATGTATTTGATCTATATCATTATTTTTTGTGTTTCATAAATTTAAATGATTGTCTGTTGTGATTTGTGAATATCACTGTATTCTCTGTCAAAATGACTAAACTCATTTTTTTTAAAAAATTCTATTAGGCTACATTGGTGGTTAATTGATATGGTAATTTTATTATGAAAAATTTTGACAAAAAGAAGAATACACCTTTTTCTGTACATATATGAGAAAACGTCTCAAAGAAAATACTTTTTATACAAATCAACACCTATTGCTCTTGTTGAAATGAATTAATTGAAAGGAATTAAGGAAAACTTCAATTTATAGCTGAGTCTATTGGATATGAACCATCCGTCAATTAAAGGTATATAATTTCTCTCAGTTTCAATCACTGAAATTCTATGGTTATAAACTAGGAATGATTATTACCTTTCATTTATTTAGTTATTATTTATTTATTTATTTTCTAAAATTAGCTTTACTAATTTTCACAATCTCCCACTTAAAGCTAATTTTCAAAATTTATGTTGCTCATGTATTCAATATGCCATAGAAGGATCTACACCATTCAAACTTCCTGGTGTTGATTGGTTTTGTCATGGCATCTGATAGGTTATCTTTAGTGTGAATCTTCTGCATATCAACACTCCCTTCCTCTACTACTTCCCGAATAAAATGATATTGTACTCCAATGTGTTTTGTTCTTGAATGAAAGGCAGGATTCCTTGCAATGTGCAAGGCGCTCTGACTGTCACAATACACAAAATCTTCTGCTGTTTGTGCTCGAGTTCCTCCATTAACCTTTGGATCCAGATAGCTTCCTTGCATACTTGTGTAGCTGCCATATATTCAGCTTCTGTAGTAGATAGAGCTACGACAGTCTGTAACTTAGATAGCCAGCTCACAGCTCCTCCTGCAAGTGTGAACACATAACCTATAGTAGATTTTCGTTTATCAAGATCTCCTGCAAAGTCTGAATCAACATATCCCTTGACAATAAGCTCCAATCCTCCAAAACATAATGCAACATTCGAGGTCCCTTTAATGTATGTACCTTAGGATCCTCTTAACAGCATTCCAATGCTCTTTACCCGTATCTGCCATAAACCGACTAACCACCGCAATTGCTTGAGCAATATCTGGCCTTGTACACATCATGGCATATATAAGACTTCAGACCGCTGATGCATACGGTACTCGAGACATTTCCATCCTCTCTGCTTCATTACTAGGGCGAATACCTGAGGATAATTTAAAATTCATAGGAAGTGAGGTTGAAATTGGCTTACATTCTTAGATGTTGAAGTATTGCAAAATTTTCTTCAAATAATTCTTTTGAGATAGCCAAATCTTCCTATCCTTCTTGTCTCAGTGGATTTGCATCCCTAAAATATTTTTTGCTGGTCCTAAGTCCTTCATATCAAATTCCCTAGTCAACTGTGCCTTCAATTCTTGGATTTGATCTTTGTTGGGGCTTACCACCAACATGTTATCCATATACAACAGCAAAATAATAAAATCATTATCACCAAACCTCTTGTAATAGGTACAATGGTCTGAACTAAGTCTACTGTATCTAAGGCTAATAATGAAGGAATCAAATCTCTTATACCAACACCTTGGCGCTTGCTTTAAATCGTAAAGAGATTTGGTTAACCTGCAAACCAAGTTTTCTTTTCCATGTTCTTCAAAACCTTCTGGTTGGAGCATATAAATTTCTTCTTCAAGTTCTCCATGAAGAAAAGCAGTCTTTACATCTAGTTGCTCTAAATGTAATCAAATGCAGCATACATAGCCAAAACTACTCTGATAGTAGTTAATCTCACAGTTGGAGAAAATATTTCCTTGAAGTCAATACCTACTCTCTGAGCATATCTGATGCGTATGCATCTTGGGTTGTTTTTAGTCTCAATTTCTCTTAATTTTTCATGATATTCTTAGTGGATTATTGTTATTAATTGATGAATCAAACAAACTTGATGTTCTTTGAGTTGTGTTTGTGTTTTTAGATGATTCACTAAGAGTTTTAGGTAATCGAAGACCATTTGAGAGAGATTGAAGAAAGGAGAACGAAGCAGAGAAGAAAAGAGAGATTTGGCTAAGTGTTGAAGCCCACGTATGACGTGGAGAACCCACGTCATACGTGGGAATTAACCCACAAATGCCAAAATTGACAGAGAGCCCACGTTATACGTGAGCTCTTCACGTCAAAGGTGAAGCCTAACGTCTAAAGGAACATTTCAAGGTAGCATCACCACGTTATACGTGGGAAGAAGACGTCATACGTGGGGATCAATTCCCCACAATGCCAAAACTTGGCAGTGACCCCACGTTATACGTGGGGAGCAAAGGCATGCAACGTCCAGTTTTTATGAAAGCCAATCCAATCCAAGATGGTAGATCTCAATTCCATTCATTAATCAAGGGCTTAATTAGAAGATTAAAAGAAGATATGATTGAAGACTCAAGAGAAGAAGATAAGGAGTTGTAACCATAAAGAGATAAGATTAGGAATAAATTAGGATTAGATTAGATTGTAATTTGAATTTGAATTTTTAATTAAGATAGGTATAAGAAGTAACTTAACCATTAGGGTTACAAAAACTTTTTACTTCAGCATAGACGTTTTTCCACAATTCTTAGATCTAGTTTTTCATTATGCAAGGCTAAACTACTCCATTGTTAAGGGTGAGGAGCTCTGTTCACCCATCATGAGGTAGTCTTTTGTACATTCAATTAT
>JASCZI010000106.1:24045-47843 GCA_036250425.1 Stylosanthes scabra
CAAGTGTCCAATTGATAGATCCAATGTGATATCTATGGATATAAATCTATATCTATTTATATATTACTAGTAGCTAGGTACTTGTGAATATTTCCATGTTGTTAATTTAATTTGTAGTTGAGTGAGAACAAAAAGTTCCAATGAGTTTTCATGAAAGAATCCAAACTGAAAGCAATGAAATAAATACTATATTGACATTGATCTCTTAGGAGAATGACATGCATATATCTTCATTACTAAAAGGTTCCATTCATATGCAAAAACTAACTCTCTATATATATATAGTATATATTAATTAATAGCAACTACCACTTTTTTTTTTCCTATCATACATATTGGAAGTGGAAAAGTGTTTCATGATATTTTTAGCTAGTATTTTTAGTCGTTAATCTTAGTTATAAAATATTTTATAATTGAAATTAATTTAAAATTAATAATTAAAAGCACTGAAACATCTGATATCACGACACATCTTATACATTATCTATTTATATATATCCCCTGTAGCTAATGAATGTCCCCAAACTTCAAAAATGTTATAGTCCTATTAACATCAATAGGCCTAAAATCTTTGTCACTGCAAGTTCTTACCCAATAATAGTTACTGATGGTGATTGAGAGCTTTTAAGGACTTGAATATGTAGAAAATGTATGTCTCTTTATTTTTTCAGAATTATTTTTTTTTAAAAATAATATGGTTAATTATTAGTATATGTCTTTCCATGCAAACGATGAGATTGCCTCATTCATACCCATGAAAGGGTTAGTATGATACACTAATAATTATTATTAATTTATTTGTTAGTCACTTTCTTTTCTTGTCAAATGATATATATAATTAATAATAATTCTTCATTAATCTAAGTTATCCTTTGGGCATCATCAAGAATTGTTTAGGAAGAAGGGGGAAAGACTTTGAAAAATGTAAATAAAAGATAATAAAATAATAATATGAATAAAATAAGCAAGAAATATACGTAATAGAAGTAATAAATTACTAAATTAAATTGTTGATATATGAAAATTAAACATTTTATTATTGTTATAATTTAATGTGATGTATGTGGTGATGCTTGATACAGGTCTGAAGCATGAAATGCAAAAGGTAGGACCACATATTGAAGGGTCATTATTTGCATACACATCATACATGCACTTGATTGGGACCCTTTACTTTTATAACTCTCTTTCCCTCCTTTTTCTCTTTTTATTTTTATTTTTACAATAATAATTACTTTTTTCTATTATATGATAAATAAATATATGTAGGTAATTTTTTTTATATTCATTATTATCTCATACATTCCCAATACAGTAATGAAAAAAAAGGGAAAAGAATTAATTAGATGGAGATTAGGTTAATATTGTCCTCATAATTTAATTTTAAAGGATAAAAATGAAGATAATTTTGACCATTTTAAATTAACATTTTCCAACAATAATAAAAAAAGATGCTTACAAATATATGTGGGGTATTATTTGGCTGTTAATTATATATGTCTGCAAAAAGATTATTTATTATGAATATAAATATTTTTCAGCTTTTGGAGGCATTAAAATTGGTGTCACGGTGGTTGGCTCTTATACTAGTCAGGAATTTAATTTGCTTTATCTACAAACTCAGCAGCCATATCCAACCACAAAAAATTAAATTCACATATATATAGTAGCAATAATTATATAATAAGTTGAAAAAGGAAAAAGAAAAAGCCATGGAAATTATGAAAACGACAACAAGATATTTAATGGAGAAATGAGCAATCAGATTCCTCCACCCGCTTCTTGTCCATCGTCACCTTCCTTCGTCTTTATTCTTCTTTTTTCTTTTAAATTTTATATATTTTTATTAATAATAATTAAATTATTATTTAAGAAATAATTTAACCTAATAAGCTTTGAAAAGAAGGAGATGTTTCCTCGTTTCTCAGCTGTTTGTATCTTCACACACATACACCTTAATTTTGTTATAATTATTTAATATTTTTTCTATTTTTAATATATATATATAAATTTTGTTTTTCAATATTTTCCAACTTGACTGATCAATAATTAATCTACTGTGAATATAAACTCAATTAAGAATCTATTATATAAGGCAATAGGATTTGAATTCTAGACAGCTCATAAGTCGAAAATTAGACAGTCCAAGTTGATTATAATTTTTATTTATTTTTTATATATAGATACAGGTGATTTAATTTCTTAGCATGCAGGACCATTTAATTTTTATTTGTTTGTTTCTTTTCTTTCGTTCTTTCTCTTAAACTCTCTCTTTCTCTTTCACCTTTCAAAAGTTCTTTGTTGCTGAAGAATAAGTAGTAGGAGGTGTTTTTGTTTGGGAGCATCAGATAGATGAATTTGAAAAAGAGAGCGTCAAATCAAATCATCAAATTATATAAAAATAAAGAACAAACAATCAAGTTCATCTGTTTTGATCTATTCGCAGGTACTTCTCCCACATAAAAAAAAATGGTCACATAGAAAAGATAAGGAGATAACTATGTTCTTTATGTATGTACAAGTTCACTTCATTCTTCAAACATAATTCTCTCTCCTTTTTTTTCTTTTCTTTTTTTAAATATCACCTCAAAACCCAGAATAATCTCAAATATTCCTTATTCTTCTTCTTTCTTTTTTTCATTTATTTTTCTAAATATTATTTATTTTTTGCTAATAAAAAATGGGCATATATAATTGAGTGGATAATGAGGGTGAACAAAGATAGGTATCTTTTTCTTCCAACTCTTTTTTTAAACCCATCTCTCACTTTAAACTCTCTCTCCCTCTCTCTCTCTTTTCCACTTTGAGTTTGAAGGAAATTATTTGAGCTTGACATAGCTGGAGCTTCCCCTTTGCCAAAATAACACACACTTCTTGTTATTGATGATGATATAGGCCAGCAGGTATATATATAAAAAATAATAATATCATATATGTATTATACTTATTTCTAAATAAATAATTTTGCTATGGTGGGTGAGACTACTATGCATGTGTTCGTGTGTAATTGAAAATCCTTAGCTTCTATTATTTCCTTTGCAGTGCACAAATAGATGATCCATGAAGCACGTGCACAATCCAATTTCCCTCAGATCATAAGGTACCATATCTTAGTTTGCTATTTTATGTATCATGATATCTTTAATTTCTTATATATGATATATATATATAGTAACCTCTTTTCAATTTACTACTTCTCTTCTTCCTCCTGTTCTTTATTAAAATCAACCATATATATTTCATCTTGGAGCTAATTTAATTTATGAATATATATATCTATGTATATATACACCTTGAAATATATAGAATATGTTAATTAGGTTTGGTGCTTAGCAAAATAATTCATCACCACTAATCTTCTTCTTCTTCTTTTTACAGTTTATTTTTGTCAGGCTTAATTGTTTTGAGGAAGACGAAGAATTTTTTATAGCTTCATAAAAAATCTGAGTTGTTTGATGGGCTGATCCACAAGGCTGAAAGGTACAACGAACCACTCAACCACCACATAACTATGGATAATACTACTTATCATGCTGGTTTAATTTAATAAAAAATAAAAAATCAATAGATTATTATTAAATTTTAGAGTTGGGTATAGTTCTATTAGTGAGATCATAAAAATAATTATTTTTATCTTTACTGTATAAATAGCTATAGAAAATAGATATAATCGCATTAAAATGTTTTATGGATATATAGTGTTTAAAATTAAATTGAAAATTTGATAGAATAAGCAAACTCAATTTTCATTTTTGTTCAGAGGAAATAGCAAGTTCAATAATCAATAATTAAAAAATTTAGTTTTAATATATATATAGATAGGGGAAAATTTTTTATAGTGCATCTAACCAGAAATCATTATATAAATAAAAATAATTATCTTTTACAATTATCGTATAAATTGTTATTGAAAAGAATCAATATAATTAGACTACTGTATAAAATAATTTATAAATTAAACTCCAATAATAAACCTTATTGGTAGTGATAACCATCATGTTTTTTGTGTTGTTTCTTTATTATGGAATTTTGACTAGTTTAATTTTGTTGTATTTTATTAATAATTTTGATACACTATTTTATATTCATGAATTATTTAAGAAACAAAATAGTTAGTTAAAGTTCTTAATAAATTTTTTTATTATATTTTTTTTTACATGATAATATATATTTTCGTATAAATATTTAGTGGTATATATGTGAACCTTAGAAAGATTATAGAAACACTAACTTACGTTTTTTTAGGGTCTCTTTTTCCAGTGACAAAAATCAAAGGTTGAAAAGAAATTCTTCAGAAATCTATGGCGACATATTTTCATGGTAATTCGGAAATTCAAGGTGGTGGTGTTGACGGCGGCCTTCAAACTCTTGTCCTAATGAACCCCGGCTACATACAATACTCCGACACGCCGCCGCCGCCACACGGCGGAAACCTTATGCTTCTCAACTCTCTCACCGCCGCCGGAAACGCCTCCCTCAACCCTCACGCGCCGCTTTCTCAACAATTCCTCGGTGTGCCTCTCGCGGCAGAGCAGTCCATGCAGGGCCACCATGACGTCTCGGTTGCCCTGCATGGCTACGCGCCGCGCGGGCACTACAACCTTTGGAACACAATTGATGCTTCTACTGCCGCGCGTGATGCTACACGCGCCACACAAGGACTCTCTTTAAGCCTCCCGGCTATGTCGGGCGAAGACGTTAGAGTCTCCGGTGGGTCCCCGTCTTCCGTTTCCGGGGTTACCAACGGTGTTTCGGGGATTCAGAGTGTGCTATTGAATTCGAAGTATTTGAGAGCCACACAAGAGCTTCTAGAAGAAGTTGTGAATGTTAATAATAATATTAATAATAATGTTAATAATAATAATAATAATATGAAGAAGAAGAGTTTTGAGAAGGGTAAGGTTGGTGTTGGAGAATCTTCAAATGGTGGTAATAGTGGTGGAGATGGTTCAGTTGGTGAAGGAAGTGAGAAGCGTTGTGCTGAGTTATCAGCCACAGAGAGACAAGAAATTCAGATGAAGAAAGCAAAGTTAATCACCATGCTTGATGAGGTAATAATTGAAAATTTATTTTTTATTTTTTGGTTTTTTTATTTGATTTATTTGAATAAATACATAAATGTTTGATATTATATTAATCAAATTTATTAATTTGGTATTTCCATTAGTTTAAGAAAATATTTGTTATTAATTATTAGATTCTTTTATTTCTTTTTGACAAATTGAAAACTTAGTACATATTTAAATTAAGAAGTGATGAAATATTTTAATTAAAGATGTACTTTTTATTTTTTATTTTTTAAATAAAGAGAAGGAAGTATTCATGAATCATGAATCCATGTTATTCTAATGGCACTTAATCACAGTTATTATATTAATTAAGAAACTGCAATGATGTTATTCTTGACTTACATGCCATCGACCATTTGTCTTTATTAGTAATACAAAATGACAAATGGTGTTTGTACTTTTACATAGTGATATATAGATGTATTTTTGTGGAAGAAAGTATAAAAAGGAAGTGTTGATATTGAAATAATAAATTGAAGTATGAGTGCATGGTGAGTTCTTTTATCTTTTATTAATGCTTACACTTTTTTAGTTAAAATAGCATTGGAATATGTTTTAATAGGTTAAATTACGATCGTTTTTGTTTTAAATGTTTGGAATAAATATTAATACTGTTCCTATTATTTTTATTATTTTTACTTTTAATCCCATGAGATTTATGTATATATAATTATATATCTTCTCAACTTCTTTTTCCTTTTTTTACTTAGTAAAAAGAAACATCATCTAAGAATTTAATTTTAATATATATACCATCAGTCTTAAAGAATTTTATACTATGTGTTATCAAATTAATAAAAGCGACTAATTTTTAAATTATTATTTTAAAGATCATTCAAATGCATAAATATTATTAGATAATCGTGTAAAACTTTTACATTATAAGTATATCAAAATTAAATTCATAGCAATTTTTTGATAATATAGAGTGGGAAAAAAATTTAATATGCTAATTTTTTTAATGGAATACTTTTCTTTTATTTTTTATTTCTATTTCATTGTATGTGTTTAAGCTATATTTTTTTTTTCAAATATACTCACAATATTAAATATTAATTAATAACAATTTGTCTTTTTTTTTTTAATTAAATAGGTGGAACAAAGGTACAGGCAATACCATAATCAAATGCAGATAGTGATATCCTCATTTGAGCAAGCTGCTGGAATTGGATCAGCAAGAACATACACTTCCCTTGCATTGCAAACAATCTCAAAGCAATTTAGGTGCTTGAAGGATGCCATAACTGCTCAAATTAAAGCTGCAAATAAGAGCTTAGGTGAAGAGGACTACTTTGGAGGAGCCAAAATTGAAGGGTCAAGGCTTAAATATGTTGATCATCATCTAAGGCAACAGAGAGCTATACAACAACTGGGAATGATCCATCACAATGCTTGGAGACCCCAGAGAGGTCTCCCGGAGAGATCGGTTTCGGTTTTGCGCGCTTGGCTGTTCGAACACTTTCTTCATCCGTAAGTATCTTGATATGAGAAATGTTTCTTGAATATAGTCATAATCGTATAATCATAATCGCATTTTTAGGCTGATATACTGCTTATCTAAATGTTTTTTTTTTTTAAAGATCAATTATATGATACAGATCAATTTCATATATATTAAATGTTTTGATGATGTCATTATTGTGAAAGAAAGCATTAGAGTGTTTTTTATTATTTTCTTTATCTCGCTCTATATACAGTTGCATTTATATAGTATAAAAGCCCTATTTTATTTTTCTTAAAAAAAAAACAACAATGTTTTAACATAAAAGATTGATGTGAAGAGTGGACAAAGTAGTTTCATTGATTATAACCAAAAAAAATTTATGTCTTTATCTATGATGTCCACTTCTAATGTCCAAAATTGATGTCAAAGATAATATTACTTATACAATATTGTTATGCATAAGTAATCGATGAAATTTCGTAACACTGACAAATTTATTCATGAATGGATAATTATTATATGTTTAGAAGCGTAATTATAAATAGATTTATCAAAACAATCTAAACTTTTATGGATAGCAGGGTGATTAATTATAATGTGTTTAGAACTCAAAAGTGTATGCTAATAATCCAAACACATTATTCCTTGATTGTTGCTTAAGAGTTTATGGCTTTTCCTTTACCCAATTTTGTGCTGAAAGTAACAACTGAATTTTTGGTTTTTCAGTTATCCCAAGGATTCAGACAAACACATGCTTGCAAAACAAACAGGGCTTACAAGGAGCCAGGTAACAAATTAAAAAAAAAAAAAAAAGATAATTTAAATAACGTGTTACTTAAAGTTCAGAACATGATTAACATATTATTATTATTGTGAATTGATCAGGTGTCAAATTGGTTCATCAATGCAAGAGTTAGGCTTTGGAAGCCAATGGTTGAGGAAATGTACTTAGAGGAAATGAAGGATCATGAACTCAATAATAGTAACAACAATAATAATGCCTCTGAAGACAACAAATCAAGCAAGAGCAATGGAGATCCAAACAATGCTAAAAATTCACCGCCGCGAGACAACAACAACTCTGAATCCGAAACCAAGAAGATTTTCAATTTGAAACAAGACAACAGCGTCTCAATTTCACCGACACCAATCGGCGAAAAGGCGAATAGTTCTTCTGGATTCAGCTTCATGGGGTCATCATCAGAATTGTTAGATGGAATCACACAACAAGGTAGTAGTCCTAAGAAGCCAAGGAACAACAACAATGAAATTGTTCATCATCATAGCCAAAATAGTAACAATGATATTAGAGATAATGAATACTCATTCATCAACAATGTTGGGAGCCAAACAAACTTCATTGGTGGATTTGGACAATACCCTATTGATGAAATTGGAAGATTTGATGCTTCTGCTGCTGAAAATTTTACAAGATTCTCATCAGGTAATAATAATAATAATAATGGTGTATCACTGACTCTTGGTCTTCCACATGGTGACACATTCCAGAACATTCAACTAGGAAGAAGATTGGAACATATGAGTAGTGAACAACAACATTCAAATGAGTTTGCTGCAGTTAGCAACAATCAAAATCCTCATCACTCTTCAGCTGCATTTCAGAGTATGCAGAATTCAAAGAGGTTTGCTGCACAATTGTTGCCAGATTATGTGGCCTAATTAAATAAAAATAATTACAATACATTATATTATATTTTAGTGTATAGAAAGAAGGGGATTTTACTCTAGAATAGGTCCTATACTTTTGCATAGAACCATTATTTGAGTATATATTCTTAGACAGGTTTTTAGGTATTTCAGATTTTATTATATGATTTTAAGTTGTATATTATTTTTGTAAGTTTTATAGATGATGGGATTGGTTGTTATAAAGTTCTTCAAAAGTCAAAAGATAACAATATATACATTTGATTGGGGATATATGTGATGTCATCATTTCAAAGTGTTTTTTTTTTTTTTTTCATTACTAATTCAATCTTAGAGTCAAAATGTTTGTTCAAGTAATAATTACTTTGATGATGGAGCATGAAAATATGGAAGTTGGAACCAATAAAGTACATTATAAATTATAATGTGAATTATGAGTCTATGATTTATAGCTATATCTATATTTACATGAAGCTAGAAGCTTGAGACAGTCACCATGAGTGAAAATTATTAGCATTACTATTTACTACCAAACATTACATACAAACTATTACTATACATTATGACACAAACTACCCATAACCAAGCTTGAAATTAATTAACACTAACTACCTATGATCAAGCTAATCATGATTAACTAAGAGATCCTAAGACAAACATTTTTTTTTTTTGGAATTGGAAGACAAACAATTTTGGTCAGAAAAATAAACAAGCCATGGACATATATAAAGGCCCAAGAAACCATTTTGGGTCTCCATTATAACCTAAACAAATTAGGCCCGAATAAGTTTCTGAGGCCCAAATAAGCTTATCTCTTTACCCTTCTCAAACAAATGTTGCAACTAAGTCCAAAAACAAATTCTTGCAACTCCAGCCCAAAAAAAAAATACCTTGAAACCTAAGACAAAATTAAAAGAGATTAGCATGCAACTTTTTTTTAAACTTTATTTCGCGACGGAATAATCGTTGACCTGTTATACTGACGGATACCATGGTAAAAAAATAGACTTTAATTTGTGTATGTAGTTTTAATAAAACATTAACATACGTGGAAAAACCAACGAGTATTCATGTAAAGTTGGAAAAATATTAGATCTTAAATTTTCATAGTTTCCTGAAATTATATATGTAAAGAAAATCCCAAATATAAAAAATAGAAAGTGGAATGAAAGAATAATGGTCCCCATAATCCCATATATAAAGTGTTGAATATCACTATCTAGGTTGTGTATGTTGTTGCATGGAGAATAATAGAATAGAATGGAAGACTTGAATTTGGAATCAATAATAATGGGAAGAATGCAACAATCTCTCTACTATTATTCAACACAGCCGCCATCTTTGGCCATATTTACAACCATTTCTCTTCAAAATTATTATCACTCTACCTAGCACGCCATATATATTTATCATTGAAATAATTATATATATACTTGTTGAATTTAAAATCTTCACTGTTTATATATAAACCCATAACATTTGGAAGGACGTTATTTTGAAAACAATAATTCTATGAACAATTTGTTTTAACCAATTAAGTTCAACCAAATCATTTATTTTTATACTAAATAAAAGATTAAATAAAAGAATATTCAATGTCAAATAAAATTTTATTTATGTGCAATTTTTTATACTATTTGATACCGAAATAATATTCTATTTAGCATAGAAATAAATTATTCGATTGAACTTGGTTAGCCAAAACCACTTGTTCAAATAGCATTATCCATTTGAAAATACAAGTAAATGTTATTGTGTTTTTGTTTTTTTTTTTTAGCAAATATAAGTTGGGGGAGAAGTCGAATCTGAGATCTCTACCTAAGAGAAGGCGGTAAATGCCATTTGAGCTACAATTCATTGCTATTGCTACAAGTAAATGTTGTAGATTACTAGAAAACATAAATAATTATCAATTTTTATTAATATGACATCACATGAGGTCGAATCCACAAAATTCTACAAAAAGAAAATTCTAGTTCTAGTTAATATATACATATAAGGAAAAAACTTAGTCACAAAAAAAAAAAAGTCACCAAAAAATACAAGGAAAAAACTCCAAGGTGCAATTAAAACTGTGACAACATTTATTTTACATCACACACACATATATATAAATGACTTCTGAATTTTCTTCTTTCTTCTTTAATTTTTGTCTTGTCTGGATGATTTGCTGGACCAAAAATCACCAAAATTAGCCAGCAAAAATACACCACATTTAAAATTCAAAGTGTCAAATATTAAAGATATAATTTATAATTATATATAAAATTTAATTTTGATATACAGATACCAATAAAAAACATTTTACATATTCGTTAAATTAATATAAAAATAGTTATTTTTATTTATACAATAGACGTGTATAAAATTGTTTTATATATCATTATATTAAAATTAAAAAAAATCATGTATGTTGGTATCCATTGGGAGGTTCATTAATAGCTAGGTAAACTATACGATTACTTTGAGTCTTCCCGTTGACTCCGAAATTGGCATCAAATTAATCAAATAAACCAACTGGCTATTAGTAAATAAAACTAAAATAAAATAAAAGTACAGTGATTATGATATGATAACACAAACACCGCGTTTTTCAAAGAAAAAGAATGCATCTCGATCTATTTCCTTTAAAACTTTCTTTTTAAAAAAATAAAATATAAGAAATGCGTGCAACTCTTTTAAGCTGATTTAGATTTTCCTAAATGTATGCATACTAGAGAGATCATATACATACAACATTGATCATAAATTGATTCTTAAGGTTTCTTTTTTTTTTTTTTTTTTGTCTATCTTAAGGTTATTATTAGTTTTAGATTTTTATTTATTTATTGTTTACTTGTTCGGTTTATATTAAGCCATAGAAATATAGAATATATATGTCAACAATATTGTGAATCATGCGTGCAATTCTCGTTGCAAAATGCTATTTCAATTTCACATAATTTAATTTCCAAGTTAGGTGGGAAAATGGAGGTGTAATTTTTATGAGAGTTGATTAAAAAAATTGAAGAAATTCTTAATAACATTTTCTTATGTAATTTTGAACATAATTAATGATGATGACAATAAATTGTACTATGTCCGTATTTTCAAACTATTTGGAATATGATATGGTTTTAGGTTGACCAAAATAATAATGTGAAACCTGTGCTATTATTGTAACCTGCTCAGAAAAAAAATTATTAAGTAATTAATATAACAATAATATTCAGGGAAATAAAATAAACTATATTTACCAGATAAATTATGATATCTTATATATAGTTGCAACTTGACCATGTGATCATATTAAAATTTTTATACAGTAAGAAATAGGTAACACTTTGTTTTCACAAATGATTGATTCCCACCATGGTTATTATAAAAAAAAAAAAATTATTAGGCTTTTCATTCTGTAAGAAACTTTATGGAAATTAAACATTGAAAATTGATTAAAAATACAAAAAAGAACTATAAATGTAAACACATTTGAAATCCTTTCCCATGTACCAAAAGAAAGAGAAGAGAATGAGAGCCTTTCATTTCCTTGCTTAATTTACCGCAATTCTTGTTGGGGATTAGGAAACAAATTTAGATGAAACGGTAGGTGCTCCTAACTAAGAGTGTGATTGTGTTTTTTTTTTTTTTATTATTAATTAATTAAAATATGTAAAACCAATTAATACACATTGAATGAGAGAGGGGGAAAAGAAGAGGGAAAACCACCAAAAACATGAATGAGAAAAAATGATTTAATTTATAGAAGTAACATAACACTATTATATTATTATTATTTTTTATTTTATGGAAGATAGTTTAATTTAACCTAATATTTGTGTGCTCGGGTAGAGTTAATATTATTATAATATAATAATAACATATTCTCAGCACAAGATATATGATGAATAAAACGTTGAAGAATCCATCCATTTCATTTTTTTTCCTCCACAACTCAAAAGAATTTTGTGTAGTGGAAATTAAATTACATCAAAATTTAGTGTTTTATTTTTGGACATCAATTTAGTGATTAGATAAGATTATTTACACGTTATTGTAGAATCATCAATTCCTATTTTCGCCACAAATTCAACCCCCATAAAGAACAATCTATTTGATAAAAAATATTTTACATATTTCAAAATATTCTTCAAAAAACCATGCTAGCTGGCAGACAATTGTTTACGATACCCGCATTTATTTACTTTTTTTTTGTCATCCATTTTATTTATTTATTTTTTGGTGTCCTCATCCATGGATATAATATTTATACATAAGCCTACATTAACATTTTTACATGGCTGTATATACACAAGTCCTTTTGCTTTTTTTTTTTTTTTTCATCAAATCAGGGGTGGGGGTTACGTAGCTTTTGTTACGACCAACTAGGCTATGCCTTAGTTGGCAAGTCCCTTTGCTTTTAATTCCGGCTCTTGTTTTCTTCCAACGCTTTCATTTTGTTTTCTTTTTTCTTCCTTTGACCACCGAACTGTTGCCTTAGAATGTGGAATGCTATAAATTATATTTGGCTCATTTAGACGGTATGACTCAAGACCAAATCATCATCAAATAAACTACTTTCTCATATAAAAAAAAAACAAAATTTTTATTTATTAAAATTTATATTACATTATATTACTTGTTTAAGGATTTTTACAAGTAAGATATTTAGTTTTTAATCTTGATTTTTTTTATATTTGAGATGATTTATTAGTTTAATTTCTCTCTCTCAACTATATATATATATATATATATATATATTTATAAATTAAAAAACATATTTAAATATTTAATTTATACATTAATTTTAGCCGCAATCTCTTACCACTTGTTGAATATCACTATCCTTTGCTTCCTTTCACACGCTCTCATTTATTTCATATAATAATAAGAACTCTCAATTTTATTTTTTTTCATAAAGAAAAATAAATAGAACTTTTTATAGCTTAGAGAAGAATTTCTTGATTATTCACATACATATTCAATCACATGGATAATGATGAAATTGATGTTCCTGAATATTTCATATGT
This sequence comes from Stylosanthes scabra, assembly GCA_036250425.1. NCBI lineage: Eukaryota > Viridiplantae > Streptophyta > Magnoliopsida > Fabales > Fabaceae > Stylosanthes > Stylosanthes scabra. The sequence goes on from JASCZI010000106.1 coordinate 37,234, forward strand.
CCAATTTCACTTCAAATCATGAAGGATCCTGTGACTGCCATTACAGGAATCACATATGACAGAGAAAGCATTGAGCAATGGCTTCTCAAGAACAAGAACACAACATGTCCAGTTACCAAAATGCCCCTACCTTCAGATTCTGATCTTACACCAAACCACACCCTTCGCCGTTTGATCCAAGCATGGTGCACTCAAAATTCTTCATTGGGTATTGATAGAATCCCAACACCCAAGCTCCCACTTAACAAAGTTCAAGTCTTGAAGCTCCTTAAGGATCTTAAGGACCCAATATTGAAGATCAAGAGCTTAAGGCAGTTGGAGATTCTTGCAGCTGAGAATGAGAGGAACAAGAAGTGTTTGATTGATTCTGGTGTTCCAAAAGCCGTGATCATGTTCTTATTGGATTGTTATTACAAAAAGGGTGTTGAAGAAGGTGTTGAAGAAGCTCTTAGTTTGTTACAGTTTGTTAAGGTTTCTTCCGAGGAAGTTAAGGTTCTTATGTCCGAGAATTCTTTTGATTCCGTCCTGGATTCTCTAACATGGCTTCTCGGGTGCGATTTTTCGGGGAATTCGACGATGGTGAAATCGCACGCTGTTCTAGTGATCAAGAACTTGATCCAAAGGGGCGATTCAAGCGTCATTCAGAGGCTTAAATTTGAGTTCTTTGAAAAAATTGTGACGGTTTTGAGAAACCGCGTTGTAACGCAACGGGGTATTAGTGGCGCTTTAAAAGTGTTGCTATTTGCTTGTTCGTACGGAAGAAACAGGATCATGATGGTGGAATGTGGTGCAGTTTTTGAGTTAATTGAGATTGAAATGGGAACACCGGAGAAGATAATCAATGAATTAACAATGTCTATTCTTTTTCATCTATGTTCATGTGCTAGTGGAAGAGCTCAATTATTGTGTCACAAAGGTTCAATGGCGGTTTTGACGGAAAGAATGTTGAAGGTTTCTGCGGCGGTTGATGATAGAGTAATAATTATTCTATCATTGATATCCAAATTTTCTGCTACAAATTCTGTGCTTCAAGAGATGTTGAAGGTTGGAACCGTTGCTAAGCTTTGTTTGGTTCTTCAAAGTGATCATGCAAAGTACATCAAAGAGAAAGCCATGGAAATTATTAAGAATCATTCTGAGGTTTGGAGGAACTCTCCTTGTTTTCCTGAAAGGTCTTCTTTTTATGGAAAGTTTGTATAAGTGTTTGATTCATTAATTAAAAATGTAAACTTATTATATGTTTTATGAAATTATAGTTTTGTTTATTATTAGAGAAAATTTTTTGCGAAGATACTAAATGTCTTCTAATGAGGATATTAAATCTTGATTGTTGATTTATGCTATTAAAATTTGATATGTAATTAATATAAACATTATGAAGAGAGAGAAACTTCTAAATATGATAATATCGTCACGAGAAGACACTTAATTGTTTTTATCGTAAAAGTTTTCTTATTATTAATGTAAAACCCTATATATACTCTTTCAGGTTAAGGACAACTAAATGTTAATATTTTGCTGAAGCAATTGATTACAATATAGTTTTTCCTTTTCTTCAAGTGTAAAAAGTTTTAGTTTGTTGTTTAACTCTAAGTAGTTATTCTCATTATTGCATCTAACACTTTCAGAAGTTGTTGATAGTTAAATTAAATTATTGTCTTATATATAGTATGTTAATATATGATTATTCATCATATATATAGGCCTTAGACACTTGTAGTATAGAGTTACATATTAGTTTTAATAATTATAATTAAGATTTACAATTTTATTAATTATTTTCAGAATTTTATTTTATTTTTTACAACTTTAAGGGTAAGATTGACGTTAAGAGGAATATAATGGGTCAGTAGCTCAATTAGATGATTTTTATGAGTTAATAGCATTTATAAATAATAATAATAGAGTGTAATAGATTAAGCATGAATTAAGTAAATTGTTATTTTTTTTTTTCTCGTATTTCTCATCTGATTGATTAATCCTAATACACTTGATGATAATCATTAAAACTTCTTAAATATCCGGTGATCATAATATATTTTTTTTAGTCAAAAGAAAGGATTTCATTCATGTATAATAAGATTATAAGATTATTATTACTATTTACTAACAAAAATAATTATAGCTAGGTGAAGAAATATTTGAGATATGTTTTTGGTAGAACACTAATAATTAAGTAGTATCATTTGAAAAAAAACTATTATCTAACACTTTTATTATTATCCATTTAAAATATGATTATTAGAAGATTATATATATAATTTCATCGATCAAAATTAAATTTATACAATTATTGAATTTTATTGAAGAGCGAGCAATATGCAATTTTCTGAAAAACCTTTCCCATGTTTTAATAGCTAGAGAGTAGAGATTGAACAAAATCATCATCAGAGAAAAGAAAACAATAATAAATAAATATAGAGACAAAAACAATAAAATAATTAAGGAAGCTTCGTGAATTGAAGGTATTATGAGCAATGGCAATTAAAGCTGGTGTGTGTTGAAGAAGAATAAGAAGAAGAAGAAGAGGAGCTGGACCACCGTGAATAGCGGGTTAATTAATATTAAGATTACAAACTTTAACTACTTGACTACTTGAAAAAACAGCTTTCAATTTTCAACCCTTTTGCTTACTTTAAACTAAAGTTAATCTATAAATAATAAACTACTATATATCTATGTGTCTATTAATTATTAGGGTTTAATATAGGGGGAGAAATTAAATAATTGTGTAAACATAATTATATATATATATATATATATATATATTATTGTTATTATTTGTGATAACATTATTTATATACCAAAATTCTTTAATTTAAATTTGTTTAAAAATAAGGTTATTATTGATTTATTGTGTATTTAAATATTATAAAGCCACAAAAACATTCTTTATATATATAACAAATATTATTTATCAAATATTAAGTTAAATTAATGATTTATAAAGTCTCAAAAGTATATACTGTTATTTAATTTCTATTATTATTTATTAAGATTATTCTTTCTGATCTCTTTCAAATATAGCAAGGCAAATATGAAAATGACATGTTAGCGGAAGAAAACAAAGATGTATGGTGCAATATTATTTGTTAGATCAACGGTCAACGTTCAATAATTCTATTGGGGTAAGTCAACTTTCATGAATATAAAAGTTAGATCTGCCATTTAACGATAACCTATATATACTTTTAAAACAAAATGAATTAATTAATCTGTTATAAAATATGATTCTTTTCATTTCAATCTGAAAGAGTGAAAATTAATCACGTTGTCTTTGACTTTCATTATTTTGATCCTTTTTCTATTAAAAAATTGATTAAACTCTTTATACTCTTATACTGTTATACATATAGTAAAATATTTTTTTTCATGGTATTTTAAAAAATTTTAAAATATTCTTTAATATTATTTAGGGTGTTTTAATTTTATCCTTAAGGATCTCTATACTCTTCAATTTTACCTTCATAATCAAATTTAGTCAACAATTAATATTTTTTATAATTTTTTTCTTTTTTTTTTCTGTGGGTTTTGACCCTTTTCTCCTTTTTGGGCAGAATTTTGGGCCTTTCATGGATTCCAATTTTTAATTATTTTTCTTGGGCTCATTTCCTTGGGCTTTCTTTTAATTGTTTCATGATATTCAAGATAAAAAATGTAAGTCCAAAAAAAAAGATAAAAAAATGGAACATGACAATACCAAAAAAAACCGGAACATGACAAAAAAAAAGTATAAAAGAGAAAATTATTACTTTTAAAAAAATGATCACTTTCAAAAAACAAAATAAAAACTTTTTAAATAAATAAATATCCACTTAATATCAACATAACACTACTACTATTTTCTATAGTCATACCCTTATTAGTTATTAAAACTACTCAATCAATCTTGAAATCATCAACACCTACCAAAGAGAAAATTATTAGTCTCATAGTCTCTATTATGAAATCATCAACACTTACCTCATGTAAAAGTTTCTTCTGAACTTGAACATTAAATTACATAATCTATTTTAATTTTGTCTCAAGCTAAAAGATTGAATTTTTTACTTTTCTAGAAGGACTAGATTAATATCATTGAGTACGATAACTAATTTATAATTAACTTATAAGTATCTTAATAAATTGCATAATTAGATCTAAATTTTAAAGTTTTTTCTAAACTTGAAAATTAAATTACATAATCTATTTTAATTTTGTCTTAAACTAAAATATTGAATTTTTTATTTTTCTAGAAGGACAAGATTAATATCATTGAGTACGATAACTAATTTATAATTAACTTATAAGTATCTTAATAAATTACATAATTAATCTAGATTTTAAAGTTTAATTTTCTATGAATTAAACCTTTTTTAAGTGAAATATATATATACCTTGAATGGCTTCAGGTGACTGCTGTTTTATTTTATGTATTTATTTATTTATATATTTCTAAAGGACTTTGAATCCGTTGACCTCTTCGGAGACCAGTGGCTTCATTGGAAGTTCAAACACTATCACTTCAACTATAGTCTCTAAGAAAAATAATAATAATAATAACTAATTAAGGTTCGTCAATTCCTTCAGATTAAGAAATAAGAAGAATTCTACTTACTTATTATTAATACTATTGAAAGATTATTCGGTATATCGCAAAAAGTGCAGCATATCATATTCCACTACTTTTTAGCCGTTGATCTTAATCATATATTATTTTATAATTAAAATCAATCAAGATCAACGGTTAAAAAACAGTGAAATATGGTATGCCGCACTTTTTGCAGTATACCGGATAATTTTCCAATAATATTACATTTCTTAACTACTATTTTTGAAAGTTCCAAAAAATTGCATCATGTGTGAATTCTCCAAAATTATAAGCACCCAATTTTTTGAAATGCTATATATATGGGGGCACTTGTTTCTGGAACAACCATGGATATATAGAAATGGTAATATCCTCAAAATTATGATTTTGACAAAAACATAGCTTGAAGTGTTAAGCAAAATAATCATTAAAATGGACAACCAAATAAATTCATATAAAATATAATATGAAGTTTCAATTCTATACATTCATATGTTTGAAAGAAAACCATCTTTTTTGAAAGTTTCATAGTAATAACTAGTGAATTATTCATTGGGTGTTTCAATCTTTGGTGCATCTACATGTTTACCTCTTTTTAAAAAAACTAGCTAACAATTTTTTTTAAATAAAAAAATATATAGAATTTCACAAGAATAAGACAACAAAAAGGGGGATTTATTTCTGAAAATGCTCCTTATACTCAAGTATTATTAAACTAACCAAAACTTTTTTTTTAACAAAATATACAATTCTCCAACTAAATACTAGTTCTTCCTTTTCCTTGTTATACTTATACCTACTAAAAAGTTCAACGACAAGAAGTGTGCAAAATATGGAAAATGATAATTAGAAATGCACGTTTTTTTTAACCCTAATTACACTCATGTATTTGCACACAACACAAGTTGCAAGGTTGACCTTAAAGGTAAGTCAACCAGTTGACCAATAACCAAATGAATGTAAATTTAGCACGTGGTTTTATTTAAAGTTGACTTTAATAGGAAGATGATTGACCTGGTAAAACCCTAATGTCTAATATGCGTTACATTACCATTTAGTCCATAGATAAGTAAATTTCTTTACATTGTAATATTAATTTGGATAAGTAAATATGTTTATATCAGTAATTTTTTTTTACAATTAACACGCTTTTTGCTTTATTAATTAAAAATATTTAAATATATAATTAAAAGTGTTTGATGTATAAATAATATTATTTTTACTACTATTTAATAAATACACCAGTGTGCAAACCGAACAATAAAATTCAGTATGTATATTCAAATTCATGTAATTTAATACACATACAGTAGTGTGAATGCTAATGTATGTGTAATGTCAATATAAATATAAATATGAAAATGGATGACGATGCACTTTCATTTTCGTAGTACTACGATGTTAATAAACAATGCCTTAATTAAGCACATTCTTCATTGAGATTAACACTATTAATCTGTGTTTTGTTTTCTGTCTAATTGTGTTGTGTGTAAGTAATACAAAGAAAGGGAAAATTGTTGTTGTTAAATGAGGGAAGTGGTTATATTTAAATTTCAACTTTCATTTTATCTAATACAAAGAAATTTTAACTCTTCATTCATCATATTTAATATTTATGATTAGAGATTTATAATTTAGAATATAGAATTTGTTAAGGTGTTTTATTTTTTCTTTTCTCTTTTTTATTTATTTTAATATGAAGTTAATTTTTTGACGAATATCACACTCCTTATTTTAGAAAAAAAAATTAACACTCCTTACTTTGTTACAAGAGGTTAGAACTTGTCATTTTTTTTTTATATTCTTCATTATGTTACTATTGGTAAATATCTTAAGCTTTTAATTTGTCTCCTAAGTAGTATTATAGAACTAGATCCCCCAATAATAAAATTATCATAATTTAGTATACGGAAAAAAAAAATTATATAATTAGTGGTTATTGAAATCCATGTTATTGGTATACAAAATATCTGTGGGTATTACAAAAAATTTTTTTTCTTAACTATTGATACAACAATTTTTTTTTCAATTATCTGCTGATATTGAAAATATCGTTTACTTTTAATTCATATTTTATTTTTGGAAATTACGTACGATTGATCAATATATAAGCACATAGACGAAAATTATGAATCTATGAAGTCATCATTGCACGTTGTGTTACAATATAATTAATATATGCAACTTCAACGAACAAAGTGATGCTATTTAAAAATGAATATTTATCCACACTACTTTTTTTAAAATATAAAATAAAATAAATTGAATATCTACGGATATCTAACTCAATATATGAAAGGTGGAATATAAACTTGTATGTGGACATTATTGAGCTAGAAATAATCCCATTAAAATATAAATTTAGTACAACAAATGAACAAACTGAATTTTTTTATGATTTTGTTTTTGCTTATGTATTAATTTTTCTTTTATTTATAGAAAGGAATATAAATCGTTAGAGACATATATTATATGAATATCATACAATAATTTAATAAATAAAAAAAAGTAAATATTCAAATTGGACCTAAAACATTTTAAATTGAACATTTTAATTTTCAAAATTTTTTTTATTATTTCAAAAATTGTTAAGAATTATTCTTATATGATAAATTGATCTTTCCGTTGGTTTGAAAGAATACTAATTTATTTTAATATTTCTTATATTTAGTTATCTCTTATAATAAAATTTGCAAAGAAATTATTTTTCTAATATATACTAAAACTTTTATTAAGAACCATGAATGAACCAATCTATGTTAAAAAAAAATTATTTCAATATTTCAGAATAATAATAAAAAATTATTATTAAAAAATAATTTAAATAAATATTTATTCTTATTAATGATAATGCTGTATATAATATTTGATGGAAATAGAATAGCAATTAAAGGTGCATGGTACTTCACGTTGGTTTTGGACTTTGTTGGCGGCTTTGACATTTCTTCTTGTAATTGGTATTTGGCATTTATATAACGTTAACTTAATTATTAATTATTTATTATTATTATTATTATTTAGTGCTATCACATTCAACACAACATTGACTCAATCTAACTCAACATGTGATACACTTCCATCTCCATGGCCGACAATTTTTTTTTTTTAATTTTTTTTTTTGGTGACATTTTTTTTTTTTAATTTACATCATCACCTCCATCACCAAATTATTTTCATATTTCTTTTTTCATTTTTTTTTCTCTTTCTTCCTTTCAAAAAATAAAAATAAAAGGTAAAATAATAACCTCAATTTGCCTTTTCTTTGTTGGCTTTATCTTTATAGAAGTAGTTTTCATTATCATCACTTTTTTTCTTCTCACTCTTGTTTTGTTCATGCTAATCCCTTAAACTTTGTTCTCTTTATAAATTAGCTTTATCTTTTTATTAGCTAGCTGGTTTTGATGATCATTAATTCTTGTCTCCTGCATGCTGGTTTTGTCCTTTTATCTTTAATTGTTGGCCCACTAATTTTATAATACAATTAAAAAGGATAATTTAGTTTTTTTTTCCTTTTCACCGTTTGAAATTTCATTTCGATTAATTTAGATTCAATCTTATTCAATTCGAATTGTACACCTGGCTATAATAAATAAGTCTTAAAAATAATTACATCTACTAATTTTCAGACTCAATACTAATACAAGCAAATTTGAGTTATTTATTAGATAATAATAATAATAATAATAATAATAATAATAATAATAATAATAATAAAATTCATGTTGCCATATTTATTAGATAATTGAAATTTATTTTTTAGTGACAAAAAAGTTTGTATATTTGTCAAGAAAAAAATGGATACATGATACGTCTATCCGTAATGTAAGTGTCGTCCTCAAATATAAACGGAAATTAAACAAATCAACTACCAACTGAATTGGTTATTTTCTAAAATAAAACTCATCAGATAATCATCATCATATAATAAATTTCGGATAGATAGAGTTGAGTAGTTGACCTTCATGAGATTGCTTGTGGTATGTATTAATTATGTATACGTATATACGTAACGTAGAGGAAATTTCTATTTTTTCATTAAAAAAAAAAAAAAAAGACATGCTTATGTATTTCTTCCCTTCTATATTAAAAAAAAAAAAAGTAAAATACAAGTGCTATAAATTTAAATACGCGGACACATCAGCACCACTCATCATGTATATAGCTTATCAAATCAAAACTATAACAACGAAATGTCTAACTACCAAATTAAAAGTCTAATTAATTATTTTGCAAGTCAGATTCCAGCTACTTTCTTGTTCATCATCATTATCATAATTTAATGTTTAATTATATTATAATTATTATTTCTTTGTTTGATTTCTTAAAATAAAAATAATAAAGATATATATATATATATATATATATATATATATACACACGCCTGTATATATTTTTAATGAATGATAATCTTCTTGCCAACCATTTTCAATATGAATGAAATCAATTGATTTATTAAAAAAAGAAAAGTAAACCTAAGAATATAAAGATATGATGAGTTCATTTCATTATATAAAATTTTAATTGAAATGATAAGCGCATACTTGATTTAGTTTTAGAATGAGTTTATTTAATTATAAAAAAATTATTAACTTATTTATCAAGGCAACTGGATTTACATTTAGGGTCAATACCAGTGTTTCTTTTTGGCTTTTTAGGTGCAGTGGTTTAGAACTTTACATACATTTGATATAATTTATTTTAATTTATTCATTACCCAATTGCATATGCTGTTTATTTTTTATTTTTACTCCTTAATTAAATTATTCTCTTTTATCTTTTTGAATAAGGAAAATTATTACCCAAAGTCAAGTCAAAATGAAGTTACCAAAATATAAAATTAAATTTCTCAGAAATATATACTTACTGAATATATAAAATTAATTTAATTAATTAAAACTAATTAGTTATTTCTTAAACTTTTTTTTGGTGTCTAGTTATTTCTTAAACTACCATAAAAAAAATGATCAATAAAGAAAATAAATAAAATGGTGATAAAATTTAAAGAAAATAATAAAAAAAAATATAAAGTTGGTTTGGTCAAAGTATGGTGACAAGTAAGTAAACAATGAGTGAAGTTAATTGATGCAACATTTTGCGAATAAGCATAGAACACATAAATAATAAGACAAATTGAAAGAATAGAGAAAGGGATTGTTCAAAAGAATATCTCAAATGTCAACACAAAAATGAGAATTCCACTTTTGCTACTTTACTTTGTATTGCATCCACATTTTTTTTTTCTCTTTAAATAAAATGTCGGCCCCAATATTGCAGTCAAACCCCAACGTTTAAGATTTAATAATTTAATATTTATATACACTTGCATGAGTTGGAAGAGAGAGAAATTAGAAAAACTAGACTCAACAAAAAAGGTCAAAGGGGGTAATAATCTCCGAGTCTGTCTTTAATTATTAACCCTACTTGCATGTGCTATTAATTCATTTAACTTTTTTTTCCAGCTGTTAGGATTTTCTTTTTAAAAGAAATAATTAGTGTTAAATATTTTCACGTTATTTTTGTTAAATTTTAAAATAGTGCAATTTTTTTTATGAAAAATGTATGTAGTATTAAATGGGTTCATCTTTAAATGCACCTTTCCTAACCAAATAAAAAAATTGTATTATTTATTAATTGAATAAATATTAACTCTTTATTTATTATATTTTATATAATAATTTAAATTGAATCTAATGGATAAATATCATTAAAATATTTTCCCATTGACATATACTATTTTCTAAAGAAAAAAAATGTTAACTCATATTTTTCTTAATGTGAAAATTAATTTACCATACATAATAACAAGTAAAACCACCAGTTTCATAAAAACTTTTGAGATCAGAAATAATGTTACTAACTACTACTTCATTATTAACATGACTCTATTTTAAATAATTCTAATTATAACATACAAAAATAGACTATAAAAACTCAATTTGTAGTTTTTGTTTCTTGTCCATTCAAATTCATATAGGTATCTATTAGGTGTGTATATATATATATATATATATATATATATATATATATATATATATATGTG